>JAHZMX010000135.1:6215-27561 GCA_027743895.1 Seira musarum
GGTGTGAAATAATACTAATTACAACTTGTTTTGGTCATGGATTACAATTTGTGTGTTGTTGTTTTTGTTTTTGTGAAGTGACCGTCTAGCAGTTATCCGACAACCCTTGTCTGAAAATTTTAGTGAAGTGACTTTGATGTGTCCAACGAAATCAATCTGTTTAAGCTGGGTGGAAGGCTCTTGTCAGCAGTTCTAATCAGCATTACATTGGATTGGAATGAACCGGACATCTTGAATGGGATTCCACAGAATAAAGGATTTGACTTGTTACATTTTCTTTGCTAATGGAAGTGGTGACGCATATCATCCGATTTGTTTCTTTCGTGGAGATGTGACAGGCCACACAAAAGAAGTACTCGGACTGTATCCTAAAAATGTTCATTTCTATTTGTGTCTATTTCTTAGGAAAAATTTTCCAGCTAAAGTCCCGGTGACGCTTGTACATCGAGTTCCTATAGCTGCGCACTCCAACCGGTGAACCCAGTTTTTTGTGATCCCTTTTTAAGCGCAAAGTGAAAACGCCGGGAGGACAAAAACAAAAAAGGACATCCCTCATTCAGCCACAAAACTCAGTTTTTTTTGGGTTACTTTGAGTATTTCATTGATTTTTCTGGAGCGTCAACGACTGGGAATCCGTAAGGTTTATTGAACCCAATGTGAAAATCTTTATGGGGTTAAGGGCACCAGATGCCTACAAGCAGGTTCTTGGAAAAACAACAACAGGTTGATTAGGCGAATGGAGAGTACGCAGGTGAAAAGTATAAAGGGCACGCGGTCCACGTCTAACTCTGTCTGGGTATGAACAGCAACAAGACTAGACATTTATTCAATGCCTTCTACTTTATGTTGCTCTTGTTATTGCCTTTATTATCATAAAAATGATAAGAAGGGAAGACCAAGTTCATCTTGAAATACTCTCGTGGGTTATATGAGACGTGTGGTATGTTACGTATGCACGTAAGTAAAAGTACTTGCGGTAGACTGCACATCAAACATTCAATATGCTTTCTTGTGTGTTCCACCCTTATTAATCATTCATGATATGAAGGAGATTCCATCTGTGCATATGACCTCGTTTTATTAGAACAAGCCATTGAAGCGAACTAAAATGCTGCATTATCATCTTTCCTTCGTTCCTTTGTTCCCTCTCTCTTTCTCTCTTTTGCTTATTGAATTGAAACGAGCTGTTTCTAGTGACTGACTCTATGGCTTATTCATTTCAAGTCAGAGATGATTAGATCCAAAACTCATTCTTTCAAAAAACTAATCATCCCCATTTTCGTTCATTTTAATTGAAAATGAAGCCTTGTGAATGATAAGCTTATTCATTTCATTCAAGTCAGAGATGATTAGATCCAAAACTCATTCTTTCAAAAAACTAATCATCCCCATTTTCGTTCATTTTAATTGAAAATGAAGCCTTGTGAATGATAACAGCTAGGTATAAAAAGTGTACACACATTAAATCCGAGTTTTTCTTTGATAAATCTGCAAAATACATTTGCAGAAAAATTAAAACTAATACAATTATAAACTAACTATATCAGTAATTATCTTAGAATTTTCATAAATTACAATATTTTACTACATTTTTAGACATTCTCATTTAGAATCACGAGACGATACTCTTTGCTTACTACAAAATTCTCTATTTACTTTCTGAAATAATAGTATTCCAGCTTCGTAAGCTCATTTTCTCAAAGGGGCTTTTTACTCATTTTCTCTTTTCCTTTGAGCAAGGGACCGTTGATACGGTGGACGTCAAAAGAGATCTTTCTCTCGAAAACTCAAGCATAGTTTTTAATAATACATGCATGCACCCTACTTTTTATATTGCTTTTTAGAAAAGCTCTCTCTACGAAAATTTAATAACCCCAGCCGTCTGTCAAAAGAGAGAGGAGGCAATGCATCCTGCTTCCTCCGCACTCCATCTCCGTTCTATTCTCCCCTCTAAAACTTTGTATTATGTACTGTCGTTTTCAATGTTCGTTTTTCCTTATATAGCAGCAGCAACTACACAAAATGCTTTACATTTTTTTGTCCCAGTCTTCTATCCATCTCCTCGATTTTCTCTTATGGTCTAGACTAGAAAACAACATCAGATATGTCATAACCACTTGAGCAATTTTAGTAGATGTAGAGAGACCTAACTCATGGCATTTTTTTTCGAAAGTAGTTCGTAAAAAAAGTTAGTAGAACGCTTGCACACAGAGATCCATGATAATGGTTTCGCGTTCCCTCTTTCCTGCAATGATGAAGAAGATGTCGGCGTAAGTAATGTAAAAGCACACTTTTGAAGCATAACTAAGTTAACTTTTTTTATGCTACCTAAAGTTATTATGTAGGATGTGCCTTCCCACACACGTAAATCCCGGTCGTTGTTCAAGTAATATCCAGTGGAACAAACTTTTTTCTTCTCCTTTTCCTTCATGAAGAAGAGGGAATGTCTTTCATTTTACCTTGGAATATTGGCTTGATGCATAATTTAATCTTGGAAAGAAGACCCTTTGCTAGAGGATCTTTCATTCATCTATTCAGCAGAAGCAGCGGTAGCAGTGAAAGTAAGTAAGCAAGGCGCACATACATTTTGGATCTAGTATGATCTTAGTCTTGGTCGTCACTTTTGCTGATGGAGGATAACTTGACTGACTGGTTGACTGACTAAAAGTAAATTGGAAGGGAGATGGTGAGTCAAGAAGAATCAGGTATTATTACGACGTTACAGCAATGAGATGAGATCAACTTGACGGGCTGCCCTTGTTAAGGTCCAACAAACTATGCTGGTTGGAAAAAAGGAAGAGTTTAAAATTGAGGGGGAGGAACGTGTGACAGGTGAGGGCGCAATGACAATTTTCCAAAATAATGATGCAGTTTCTAAAACTAGTAGGACTTCTCATGACAGTTTCATACATGACAGTTTTTGATACATGCCTATTGGCAAATGTCATACACTCACTTCCATTCGCACTAGAAAATATGATTTTGTGTGTCCGATGTCAGTTTACAAGTGGTTTGTTGTAATTGTAAATGAGTATTATTCATTATGAAAAATGAAGTCTTATACTTACATAAGTACATAAGGAAATGTGAATTGGGAAAAGCTTCCGCATTTGAAACAAAGCTCATATCAACTTTACATTTCATTTTCTTTTTTTTTTCAGGAAGCAGCAGCACTCGAGTAACCTAAGTGAATGATGACTACCAAAGGAAAGTTGCACACCAAAATGAACTTCCTGCAAAAACGTATCATTGTATGAGTGGATGTACAAGCTTAAAATGATTTTAAAAGAGAAGAAGAGAACTGAGGGAACATTAATAATTTGTAAATAATTAAGCAACTCTATTTCAACTAATGTTCCCAGTAAGTAACCTCAACCCTTTGAGAAAGCCTCGTGTTCCATTATATTACTTATATCACCTAAACTTTACTATAACTGGCAGACATTATAGTTTATAAATAATGTTACAAAATTACGTTACCCTTTTACGTGTGTATCGGCTCGGTTCGTCCCAAAAAGCAGGCAATCCGTTTTAATTATTCAGCATTTTTGGAAGAATTAAACTTGTGAATTTTCCAAAGTTCATTACTCATTCCTTTTGAAAAAAAATGCAGAATAGTAAAATAAAGACTTTGTTATTTTCGTTCACAACAGATACGGAAATCAGCATGTTCCATCACAATCCATAATATTTCTACTTTTTAGGATTCCATTCTTTTTCATCTCAAATTCACATCATTTCCCTCCTTCATCTCATCGTTTTATTCTCTTTCATGTTTACTCAACTACTCATCATCATATCATATCATCATGAGTATTCATATCAAATACGTGAGGTTTCCCTGAATTTCTCGAAACAAACTTTTCCTCTTCTCCTTTCATTTTCGCTTGATGATGTATGCCAAATAAAAAAAACAGGGATATTCATTTCATAAGGAAAACACGAACACAAAATTTTGTTCTTCATCCAATCCAGTATCGGGCAATGCGGTCATCCCCACACACAGTCATAGGTACTTAGCGATGCATGTTTCCACAAAAAAGTGGAAGCAACAGCTCTCTACATGGCTATTTGGGAGAAGAAAAACGAGCGGTCGGTCGTCTCAATTCCAGAAAACAACACGAAGGGAATGAAAGCCAAAGGCGAAATGGAGCCTGTTCAAGCCCGGAAAATGGATATGAGCTGAATTTGAAGAGAGGAAAAGAAAAAACGGATGCAGAATCAGCTCTACAACATGAACACATCATCTCATCCATCCCATTATTCTCATCCACTTTTTTTTCGCCACAAAACGCAACTCAAGTAAAATCTCGAACAAGCGTATAAAATTACATGGATTCTTCTGCCTTGTACAATTTTTCCCGTATCTATTTTGGACCCTTGTTAAGTTTATTTTAAAATGTAATTCTCCTCTGATCCGTTGTGTTGTGTTATACTTTACTTGCTCCCATTCTCTCCCACCCAACCCGGCATTTGGAGAAATTTCACTAGGGAAATGGAATAAAAAAATAGAGAAACAAGACTCATCATCATTTTCCTTTTTTGCATAATAATGATGCTGCCAATGGTGATGACGATGATGATAATGCGGTTTCATTATGACTTCGAAACAGAACGTCTGTCGTCACGTTCAGCGTGTCAACTCTTAGTTTCGCTCATTCACGGAAAATCAGAGCAGAAGTATTTTCCACTTCTCTTTTAACTTTTTTAGTATAGTTTGGTTGGAGAGACCGCCATCGCCATGCCACTCTTTCTTTTTCGCCAAGCAACCACCATACAATTTCTAGCCACTATCATAACCACGATCGTCATGAACCATGAGCCACTGTTACCATCCTCAAACCATGATTCCTTTTCCAGGAACATTTTTCTTTTGTAACGTGATTCATTATTTAAGTTTAGTGTGAATGAATAAATGCAAAGTGGTTCGATATGAATGAGGTTTCTTCAAAGTTATATAAAATTACATTTTTTTGCGTTTCTGGTATCAAGTTCGTACGTTTAACTTGAAAATATTATTAGGGATGATATTTGCCCATTCTTAAATCCTCAGTATCATTATCGCCAAACTAAATGAACGACATCATATTTTTTCAAAACTTAGTTGGACCCGTTGAACCCACATATTTGCCAGAAATGATATTAATATGAATAGAGATGATTATTTCGAGTTCTCAAAAATACACCCACCCATTAAAATGATTTCACATGAAAATGCTAAAGGCGAGATTCTGTTTCGAGTGCGTGCTGCAACTGGGAAAAAATTATAGAATAGATACCTAGTTTTTTTTCAAAATGGTGCCAACAAATTCGTTAAAAAAAGAATATATGCAAACTTTGTACAAAACGATCTTTTAAATTGAAGCATGAGAAATCGCACGTACTCACGACATTTTTGTTCGTTCTCATAATTGGAAGAAAGCAAGCTCCATGCTGGGGAAGTTCCTTTTGAAATTTCAAGCATCTGCGTTGCGTGATGTAGGCAAATAAGCATTTTCAAAAATGGATTGAAAATATCCCATTAAACTTTGATAAAAATTCTACCATTTCTTTTCAAAATACATTTTCTCTAATTTGAAGTGATTTGGAATATAAATGATGATGCTCTTCACCCTTTATGGCTTGATGTCATAAAAGCCTGTTATTGTTTCATATGAATGTTATAAACATACAACAGGCATGATATAGGATTTATTCACATAATATAATGTGGCATGGCAGATCAATTTTCAAGGAATTGATGGAATTAGTATAAAATTTTGAAAAGTTTTGATCTATATTTGTTTGAAAGAGTTCAAATGTTAATCGTACATAATGCTAAAACATGAACGATGATCTACCAAAATGGGCAGGACGGTCATTAGTCATTACTGATTTCAAAACATTCTGGACTCTGCAATACCCATTATGTATATTTGTTTATAAGCGGCCCAAATCTACTTAAGATTCATATTCCGGAAGCAAAATAATAATAATATAATACATTTCAAGTGTCTCTTTGTTGGTGTATGCATTTCTAATGTGATACTCACAAACAGGAATGTTGCTGCTGCTGTAAGTAGCTTTAGAAATATCACTCTCTTCTGACTAGAGTGAAAACTCAAAAACTTGGGAAGCAAGGAAGAAGTGAGAGAGATGACGATGAAATGAAATGAGAAGAGACAGGATAAGAGTGAGAAAGAAGGACGGATAGAAAATTAATTTGGACTTGAGTGCTTCAAAATAGAAATTGGATAAGGTATAGTGAAGGGGGAAAAGAGTGAACACAAAGTACATACATTATCATACTTACTTATAACTCTCGTATGTCTAGTCAGACTTGCGTTATTTCCATGGACGCCCTATTCCAAAAACTTGTTTTGTGTCGATGAGAGTGCACATTAACTCATGGTTCATGGGAGCAAGCGAAGAAGGCAATCGAAGCAAAGCTAGAAAGATGATGCTTCTTAAATTTGAAGCCTTTTAAAAAGTTGTATGTGTACTCTGAAGCTTTAGCTTAAGTTTTTGTGGGACAAAGCAAAAGCGTGATAGATATTAGACTTGACACATCATTTTAAAGCCATATTGCTCAGTGGGTAGTGCAATGATTAGACTGATTTTGATTAGACTAACTATAGGAAGAGTTCAAAGAAGAATTACGGATATTGGAGTTGAAGAAGCGTTCTTAGAAAGCATCATCATAATCATCTTACGCTTACTGGGAACCTCCGTAGACAAAGCGTTTCCTCTTTTGAAGAGGATAACTAGACTAGAACTGCTTATTCATGGCTCTTTTTCGTGGTCCTTTGCCTGCTTGGTATTTATTAGCTTTCAGCTCCGTTGCTAACTCTTCTGTCGTAAGTACGAACGAAGCAAAGCAACAAAAAAGCATTACATTTTTGCTACTTTTTTTGCTATTTCGAAAGTTTTTACTACACTTTTTCTTCCCAACCCTTTCTTGTTTCTTGAAGCAAAAAGAGTGAGCGAGAGCAGTAGAAGAACAGTTCAAGTGGCAATAACAAAAACGAAAATGGGGTTGCTAGAAAAAGTTTTCACTTTTTCTGTTAATTTATTCGTATAAATGTGCTGTAGTATGAGCAGCAGTAGAAGCAGCTCATCTTCGTTTTATCCTATTCCTTTTTTTTCTTTTTGTTACATAATATAAGAAGAAAATGTGAATACGTAATAAGAATCAAATTATTGTTAACTAGCTTTAATATGATAAAAGTACTACAATTTTCTCCATTCCCCTTTTTGATGTTTCAAGTGTCAAAGATGAGCTAAAAGGGTTGCTACTGCTTAACTTGATTTGATTAAAAAATCCTGCTTTATTCTTACTTTTTTAGCTGAAAAATACTGACTTTGACTGGTTTTTTGCTCTCTTGATGTTTTCCATAAAACAGGTTTCCACCATGAAGTTGGGAAGAATAAAAACCAGAACCAGTAGATGTATATGATTATATTCATTTTTATTAGAGGAAGTTCCATTCTAAAAATTCACCGTCATCGTCTTCCATCATCGTCAAATTACTTACTAACGCTATTTTTATGCATAAAATATACAAAAGAATAGCTTCGGCTTCGCCTTCAAGGTAGTTTGCATAATTTCAGAAGAATTAAATTTCCATTGCTACATTCCTTTTATTCTTGCTCCTTGAAAGAAAATACCTTCCGTTCCACTTATGAGCGATTAGATGATGAAACTCTTTTTTATGACAGCGCTCCAATTCGTTTTCCATTTCTAAATTTAATCCGCATCACTTTTTCCAATAGTATCGAGCATATAATGATAACTACATGGGTGGGGTCACGTAAGAAGAAAAGACCTCCTGTTGCCCATCTTGTCACATTCATATTTGAATTGCTGATTATTTTTATTATTTCTTCCTTTTCTTGAAATTCGTTCTTGGCAAGTGTCACACTCACAAAGTATCCTTGACTCGGTTCGAGTGAAAATAGGAAATGTCAAGTGTCAAAAACTGTTTTACTTTCAATGCATTAAAGGAGAACAAAATTTTTTCTCCTTTCGAGGGACAGAATAATTTGAATAATTCATGTAATACCTGTTAGCTACATGTCATGTCGCCTAGCTCTAGTCTCACTTTCTAATTTCAATATGTAATGTGGAGGACAAGGCAACGAGTAGACGGCGAATGAATGTACTCTCTCTCTCTCTCTCTTACTCTTGAACACTTAAAAAAAATTCATCCAATTTTCGAACATATTTTTGCACAAAAAAGTCGAATCAAATTCCAAGAAAACTCAATTTTTGGAAAAAAACATTCCAGACAAATTTATTTTTCTTAAGCGTTTCAAACATTTCACGTCTACGTCGTCAGTATTTTGAGAAAAATGAGATGTCAAATATTGTATGCCCAAAACAGAGAGTACAAAATGGAGATGAAATGATTTTAAACAGAGTCTAAATTCTGAAATAAGAGTAAGTGCATGAAGTAGTAAGGAATGAATGAGACTTTCCCTGGATAGCATTTTTTCTACATTGATTAAATGGAGCAAGTTACTCTTCATTTTTATCTTATTATCTCCAATGGATAGATGACAATGCAGGAAGAGAAAGCTTCCATTTACTTACAACTCGAATTCAACTAATAAACAAAAATGAGCCTCAAGCCCACAGAAAGAATAACTGTCAAGAAAATTGGAAAGCCTGAAGATATCGAAGTAGTTTTCGATCCCCTAAAACGTCTCGTCCTATTTTCGCTTTTTCTTTTGCTGAAATAAAACTTTTTCTTTAGAAATGCTTCCCGCTCCCACCTAACTTTTAGGAGAAAGGAACGAGCTGAAAAGAAGTTGAAATGAGGTCCCTCAGCATCTCGTTTTTTGAAGGGACACATACATACATGCTCACTCACTCAATCCAACTTTTTTTTCTCTCTTTCTCTCTCTCTCTCCCGAGTCATTGTCAGTCTCGGTTCCAATTTTATTTGTCACATTCGCACAATGGCTATTCTTTACTTATGCTTAAAATTCACATGACAGGAGGACCATAGACAATGTCAATTCAAAACTATGGCTGCCATCACGAAATAGAAAGATGGGTCGCTCCCGGACTTTTGTTTCTCTTTTCCGAAACGAGAAATTCAATTTGACGAAAAAGACAGAGAGAAAGAATTCGAAGTAAAAAAAAAGTGGATAATAGAAGAAAATAAAACGGGAGATGTTATGTTGCTCGTGCTAATCCTAGCTCAACATGCGATTGTTTTAAGTAAAGCCAAGATAAAAAAAAGTTTCTTAAGCCAGAAGACTGAAGCGTTACTACTTGTCGACAACGCAATGGTGGTGTGGTGTGGTATGGTATGGTGGTGGTGGCAGTGGTAGTAGTGGTCTTAGTCGTCATCCTGAAGTCATAAAGGAATAAAAAAGAGAGCAAGTTCAAGAGTAATAAAAAACAGTGACATGCACATGGAAAAAAGTTGTAGATCCAAAACTGCTTACAAAGATGCCATTTAAGATCTTATCTCCTTCTTGGCGAACATACTCTAAAAATAAGTACGTGCATACAATACATACCTACGTACATACATGCAAGGCATGCTAGCCTTACGTAAAAAAACTTTGAAGAAAACTTTAAGAACATTTTCATCTCTTTTGTACAACGATAAGGGTGAAATCTAGTGAAATTATGGGGAAAGTTTCTTCACTGCTACTGCTACAACGGTGGTGGTGGTGATGAAGCAATGCTGCTGTATAAAACCGGAAAAGATGATGTAGCAATAGGCGTCGAACAAAATGAAGTAGTCAATTCTTGCATGACAACCATGTATATTCCTACATGATCGTATACACTTGGAAACGCTACATTATTTTCATTGCTCTCAGAAGCGATATTGCTTTCCTTAATCTTCTACTTTCATGTCTAGATGACAATTTATTTAATTCATTAGTCTTAACTTGGGATTTCACTGCCGGGAAGGGAACCAGGAATGTAGGAGGTTAGACTATCCAGCTGATTCTAAAAAAAACCTACTCTGGTTTTGAATTTATCATTGTTTTCGTTGTTTGATTCTTAATTAAATATGTAAATGCGACTTGAACCATTTTTACTTGTGATACTTGAAGCTCGAAGCTCAATCCCAACGATCCCTCTCATCTCATCGATCATGTCCATCATTAGTTGGACCAAATGAAGTAAAACAAAGTAAAACCGCTGCCTTTAAATTCTTTCCACTTTGTTTCTTTCAAGCTTTTACTGCCTATATCTTTTGCCAGCTCTTTATTCTTGTTAGAAGATAAAACAATGCCTATCTCATCATTCTTGATACTTCTGAAACAAGCAATAGCAATCTGTAAGTCGTGCACATGGTTGCCCGACCGAACCAACGAAGCTCTACCACAACATCCTTAACCGAAATGAGGAATCATACAAGTTGCGCCTGGGAAATGGCCCTCGTGGGTATAATTTTCTCCTAGATTAAAACCACAACTCAATAAACTTCTATTATACGTTTGCGTTATTTTTAGGGTTGGCCAATATGACGAAGATAAGGTGGCAGACACTATGAGAAGTAAAGAAATCTCATATATTGGCTACAATGTTATAATTTGGCTTGGCCTCTTCTTTCATGCCTACCAGATCATTGTAGCGTTTTATCTGTTTACTGCTGTCTAGTGTCAATGCCATGATCCTTGACGTCTGTACACAAGAATCACACCCTCCCATCCATGCACACTATTATTTTTCATCTCTATTTCGCTCTCTCTCCCTTTGTTTCTAGCATATCATGGGACATGAGGCAAATACTTATACGATTTCCTGCTCCGTATAGCAATCCCCATACTTAACTAACTAAAAAATCAAAACCAAATTGTTACGGCTTCGGTTCATGAGCTTTATTAATAGAAACCTGTCAAAGGAGCCAATCATTCTGCTTACTTGGTTATGGTCAGGTAGATGTTTTGATGCCTTTCAAGTTTCTCAGCTAATCAGGCAGCCAAATCGAAAACGTGTTTTTATTCAATCATTTCAAAAAGTAAATGTTTAAATGCCCTTCACACAAGTGGCACATGGGAGAGTAAAGCCTTGAAAGGGATCTATAAAAAAAACTTTTATACATTTTGTATTATTCCAATACAATATAATAATGATAGAACATTTCTTTTTCTTTCTCTTTTTTCTCCTTTTCAAACAAAAGTACAAGAGTAAAGTCAAAGTCGAAGCAATCCGTCTTCCAAAATGTTTCCCATGAAGAATACTTAAAGATTTATTACACAGCAAGCCAAGTCATCCGTCCATTCGCCTCGTAGAACATCCAACTTTTCCTTTTTTCTTCCAAAATGCGCTTAGACACATCTGGCATTACAATAATCCTAAATATACTGTAGGAAACGCACTTTTCACTCCAAAATTATTTCCTATCTATATAAAAGTATTCAAAAACATTTCCTATTAGATTTCTGGTGCATTGAGGAAAAAAAAGGAGCACACTTAATATGACTAGAGATTCAGATCAGAGGAGAAAACCACAAGACATATGGACGCGCTAAGCCTGAAGCACTAATAATCATAATAATGATACTCTATGCTTACTTATATCTGATCAATATAAAAATTTAAGGTGGAATCTATAAAACGTAAGCTTCTGTATCGCTAGTTTTCACAAGCTTGCGAAAATACTTTTCTTTATTGCTGGCGAAGAAGAAGAAGAACGCATCACCGCATCCCATTCCCTTCAGCAACAGTGGTAGTACTTTATATCAATCAATATATATGTTGGTTTGAAATTTTTAAGAATAAAAAAAATATTTCTTCAACTTGAGTGAGGGAGTATGTATGTGTGTATTTTTAGTTCAATATTTATATGTGCATTATCATTACATTAAAGACCAAGCTGAAGCTTGATACCTATCATACCTCTTACAAGAAAAGAAGCTTAAGTCCCAAGTTTGGTTTTGGTTTTGCTTCGAGGTACATACTCCTCTCTCGATTGGGAAGACATGAGAAAGAGAGAGAGAGAGAGTTCTTAATGCTATTGTAGATTGAAGAGACGAAACGAATTTCCCCCCACTTTTTTCTTCCCCTATTTTTATCCAAGTTGCTTTAGTCAAAATAATGCCGAATTTTTTTTCTTCGTTTTCCTTACTTTTTTCCTCCAAGTAATAATGCACAAGAAGCTAGAGAAAAGAGGAGAACATGAGAAAATCTTGATTCGATCCTTTATTTCACTTCACTGATTCCTTGAAAGTAAGAAAGAAGATGTGGTGGTGCAATTTTGCCACTACTACCATTGCCAAAGCACATGGTAGCTTTCGTCTTATAAAACGCATACTTCATGGTAAACTGGTTTTTATTGGAAAAGCTGGAAAGCTGGTGGTGGTGTGGTGATGATGACGATTGCAATCATCATTGATGATGAATATCGACTGAGAGATACGAAACGAGTGAAGCAAATCTTCGTTTGACAAATCATGAAAATAATAACATACGCCATCTCATTTTCTTTATCGCATCGGATTGCGAATCGGCAAGTAACTTTTAGGTTTGATTGTCTAGTCGAAAAATGTGGTAAAACGAGTCGAGCAATAACGATTAGCTTCAAGCTAATGATTGCATGACAACGCATCCAAAAAATGTGAAATGTTAGTACAAGCCTTGCAGTGCAGATTTATTTTGGTAGAAGAAGTAGAGATCCTCTTTCCATGTTTCGAGTATTTTTAACAGTGAAATATTTTTTGAGTACCTACCAGGAAACATGAAAATAATCTCGTTGAGCCATAAGAACACTTCAAAAAAAATTTACATAAATCACACATCTCACATTTCTTGTAATATTATTGAAGGTATGTATCTATATATGTACATGGTTTACTATAAACGGACGCATTTATGAGCTCGTTTCGCAACAGATTTAAATGATGCAACGAGTTCCGTAATGAATCTGGACGAAATATTATGATGCATATCCCAGGAAAATTTAAGTCCTCTTTGATATATGATGCCTTAACGTATCTTTCCTTCCCAGAATTTCTTCTCTCTTTTTTCGTTGGAACATGAGCATCTTGAAATTCCATACACAACTTCAATTTTCTCTAGCGTGGTAGTAGTAGTGGTAGAGGTGGGTAATATCTTAAGAATCTAGAAAAGCTTGAGTTTAAAGCGTCCGTCTGTGATCTGCACGATGACGAAGGGAAACCGCAGGTTATTATTATTACTACACCCCGAAAAAAGAAAACATTAAAATTATAATATTATTTGGCATTCTTTTACGTAAAAGAGCATCTCACATTAATTTAAAAGTGAAAATACCCTGCAAACTAAAAATAACTATGCTATCCACTATCCTTGTTTCACAAAGTTATTACGTTTTTTTGTAGGAAGAATGCAATATAGAAGATGAAAAGCAAATTGATGGAGTTTTTTTTCTCTCTGTAACGTATGTAAACCTTAGGTAGAAGTGCTTTTACAAGCGGTTTTAGATAGATAGATGGATGATAAAAAAAAGTTTTTTTTTCTAAAATTTTAGGATGTTTTTTCGCCGGTCCTAGATCTGCTACCATAGTAGTTTGTCCTCATCATAATAATATGCATTTCACATTAAAGCATGCTCTTTATGCCTGGAAACTAAAAAGGGATTATGAAAGAAGGAATGAGTAGTAGAGCGCTTCACTCAGGAAGCTTCAGAGAAAAGAGCTTAATATTGCAGAGTGTGCGGAGGAATAAATAAATGAAAAATTGGAAATGTGCGGTTTTCCTAAAAAAGGCTTAATGTTGGCTGAGCTGAACTCGTGAAAATCCAACAAGCGGCATGTTCCACTTGTAGTAGTAGTAGGAGTGAAGTACGTATGTAACCTTAGCTCATGCATACTTTCACACTAAAAATAGAGGGCTTTTTAAACTATGTATGTGTTGCTCAATAACGTTCCCAACTTACTTCCTTCGTTTCTTCTTTTTTCAATCCATCCATGTGGATGTTCTTACAATTATTCATGTACAAAAAAATGAAGAAAGTTTTTTAGAAATGCAGCTGGTCTGACTGACTGAATCTGAGAGCGAAAGGAGAAAAAGCTGGGTTTCTTTAAAAAAATATATATCCCTTTTGCTTTCCCCTTGTACTTTTTTTCTTCTTCATTCTCCTCAGCAGTCGAAATAATATAATCCATCGTCACTGCGTCACTTTTTTTCTTTGCAAAGGAATGTTTGATATTCAAATTTACGTTTTGTTCGCTCACCGTTCTCATTTTCTCTCATCTTTTTCTCCCGGTTGAAAAAAAAGATCAACTATAGACCAGACAAAAAAAATAAGTTGGTTTGATTCGAGCCACGAAAATCCAGCTTTAGCCCCTTTACTTTTCCTTCTTCTCTTGAATGAACTGACTGACTGGCTGGCAAAGGCTTAAAAATACAGGATAGAAATATCCTAAAAAAACGAACCTGTTTTAATTCAACTGAAAAGAAAAGGGAAAAAATCGTAGTCATCCCTGTGGCATGTACAGCTATCCAACAAGGGATAATGGAAAATGGGAATAGAATTGAAACAGGAGGAGCAGACAAGTTGTATTTCTGTGGTCTGGGGGTATTTAGGCTTAAGTTTTTTTTTAAAGCTATCAAAAAGCCTCACACAATATATGCATACCTAATACCTTGTACTTCCCTCCTACGTACAACAATTGCAGGCAAGCAAGTATAAATGCATTCACTTTATTTTTTGTTGGTGGAATTATCACTTTCCACTCTTTAAAGCTGACTGACTTGACTAATGCGGCTGGACTACAGTTGGGAAAACCGCAGTGCTTTTTTGCAAAAAGCATTTTCCATCTCGACTTTCCCAATCGTTCAAAAAATAGTTGCGCTGCTATTGCTCCAACAACTACTGCTGGAAAAGGATGAGAGATTTTAAACAAAAGACGAGACATTATTACATTCTAACAACCGCATTGAGCATTGCTTTGGTATATCATCCGATCCAATCCAACCTGTTATGCATGTTGGTATTTTGGAATGTACCACATATTTGAATAAGAAAATCGTTTTTCGACCAACTCGGCTTATCATTTTTCCCCTCTGCTTAAGCTGCTTCACAGGAAGACTAGATTTTGTCGGAGTAAAAAGCGCCACTACCACTTCCACCACAACACAACTATTGCCGGGGCCGCAATCGTTCATCTAAAATCGAAAATGCTCCAAGCGCTCCGCATTATGTTTTGTAATGATTTCTATACTATCTCTTCAAATTGTCGCTTATTGTCTTGTGAAATAGAGTATTGCAGCTGAAATATACTTTCAGAGAAAATACGACCAACTCGGCTTATCATTTTTCCCCTCTGCTTAAGCTGCTTCACAGGAAGACTAGATTTTGTCGGAGTAAAAAGCGCCACTACCACTTCCACCACAACACAACGATTGCCGGGGCCACAATCGTTCATCTAAAATCGAAAATGCTCCAAGCGCTGCGCATTATGTTTTGTAATGATTTCTATACTATCTCTTCAAATTGTCGCTTATTGTCTTGTGAAATAGAGTATTGCAGCTGAAATATACTTTCAGAGAAAATCCGTCTATTTCCTCTCTTATTTTTGAGATGGGAGACAGTGGAAAAGCTTTCCATTTGACCAGTCAGGAGAGAAGAGGATAAAACGAGAAATAATGCAATGGAAGATAAGCTTTTAAACAAAGGACTGGGGAAATGACACGAGTGGAGTGGTTTGTGAGATTTCATTCTATGTACGTATTTATGTACACACAATAACGAAATTTGCTGCTCTATAACTAAAGAAAAATATGTAGTTCTAAAGTTAGTATCATTACCTCAGTGTGTGGGTGGCTGCACGTACCTTGACTTGACTTGACGTTTTTAGCAACCAAAATGGGCAATTAATTGATTGAACACGTTACTAAAGTGTTGAATTTTCAAATTATAAATGAATCAACACCAACATTCGACTCTGCAAGAGTAAATATGAACATGTATGGAATCGAGTATAAAAAATGTGAACCAATCAAAGAAATTCCATTCAAGGAAAGACTTTTCATAGGCAATTAAAACTAATTCAATAGCACTGCCAGCTTTCTTAAAATTATTCTTAAGAATCCAAAACTCAAAAGCTACCGTTTATTTTGACTACGTTGTTATTTTGCAGCACTACGACTAGGAGTGGAAATTTCCAAAGGGATTTTGTAATTTTATTCTTTCATTACCATAATCCTACTTGAGTGGAGTGTAAGGGGAAAGATCAGGCTAACTTGAATAATGTGAATATTATGAATGCATCTTCTTGAATCATAAAGTCCAGTAAAAGAGAGACAATGCGGAAGTAGAAGTAATGTTATGTTAAGAAACAGCCATATGCTTTCTTTGAGTTGGCATATTAATGCAGAAAAAGTAGGAAAGAAAGTTTCTTCCTCCGCGTCATGCACGATTCCCCAACGTAATACTCGGAAATGTGTTGGGCTTCGCTCTTTAAGTCGTCTTTCCTGAGCATCCAAAATATTTGAAGAAGTATAAAAGTAGTATTCAAATTAACTTTCATTTCCATCAAAACCCCTAGGGCCAACCAGGATATATATATATTATAGCACTTGGTTAATTACAAACTTTACTGTTTTGAGAGGAAGGATGATGATGATGAATACATTCTCGAATAAAGTGTATCGTGGATTGTGAAGAAGCTCTTGTGAGTGAGTGAATGAGTAGCTCTAGTAAAATCCGAAAATATCCACATTAACCGTCAGCTCCATGATGATATGTGGCAAGATCCGCATTTTAAATATTGAACTTGATGATAAAAACATCCTTTATTCATGAAATATATAATTTATCGAATGAGAAAAACATGCAAAAAATAGAAGATGAGCGAGCGGCAAGGGAAAACGCTGCTGGAGTGCTGATATTTCCTAATATTTACTTTCATAATATATTTCACCATTTTGCTGCGGCTTTCCTCCCAAAAATCTCTCTCCTTTTGCATTCCTCTGTTCCCCTCCAGCCCTTTACAAGACTTCCTGAGTAAACATGCAAAACTTTCCATATTCAAGTGAAATATGGTAACTCTTTGAGCTCTTTCTACGAGATGATGATGATGTACTCCTGTGTGTGCTCTGATACTACATGCCTTCCTAGTACTCCTCCTTTCTCCTCTTTTAGAGGTGTATCAAGGACTTTACCGAATACTTACTTGTTACGAAATGCAAAACTCAAACAAAATCAGCGCCCGCATACACAAATGTGTTTCGGAGTTTTTAAATGATTGAGAAACTGCTTTGAGTCTAGTTTCTCCTTGTTGATAAAATGGTAACGTCTGCTGTGGAAAATCACAACTACACAGTAGAAAAAGTGTATACAAGACAGAAGAAGACTAGACCAACTAAAAGACTAGACTTTATACACACTTTCGCTCGTTCAAAGCAAACTTTTACTCAAGCACATTTGGTTTTCCAATAATGATTGGTATGCGTCCTGTCGACTAAAAGTTAAAACCGCGTAATTTATATTTTGTTTGCATGTTCACTTTATTAATGAACAAAATTTTTGTGCTGACGATGATAAAGAGTGCAGGCAGTGCAAAATGGCTTAGTCATTGGCTCTAAACCAACTTCCGAGACTGGAAGAGAAAATCAATCCAAATAAAGCCCCTCGATCGAAACTATTCAGAGATTTCATGGCATTTGCTCGTTGAAAATAAAATGAAACTAAAATATACCAACTTTTATTGCGAGATTGTCCAAGTTTTTTTTTTATCGATTCGAACTCAAAAGCAAGAACTGTTCTTATTTAATTGTATATGTTGCGTTATGGTATCCAAACTAACCAAACCAGTTACAGATTCAAATCAAGCCTGTGCCATGTGCGTCAACAATTTCTTATTTTTGAAACTCTGTTTTCACATTCAGTCTGGAAATAAAATAAGGGACGATTTTCATATACTTTTCTTAGTACTAACCCTCTCCAATTTCTCAAAGGTATAGAAATAAATAATAGTTGACAATTGATCTAAGAGAAAGAATTGTTCCAGCGTGCCTAACTCATCATTCCATGTTTAATTCAATCTTTTTTCTGAAATCACAAACTCAAAGAAAACGGTACTTTTCTTTGATTCAAAATTTAGAAAACGATTCAGTAAAAAATGCTCGGAGTAACCTGATATTTGTTTTACCAAGAGAAGAAAAAAGGACCGGAATTCGTTTTGATAAAAAAAATCCCAGAAAAGTAACAAAGTAGAAATTGTAAAAAATTTAAGGCGGAAGGAAGAAGCTACCCAAGAGAATTGTTGAAACTCCCTTTTTTTAAAGTATGAAGCAATTCCAGAGGAGAGCGAATTTTACTGTATGAACTTAAAGACACATGCCTTCATTTTTTGTTGCCTTCACATATGTATTATGCGACAGGGTAGATGAGGAAAGAGCCACACTTTTTCTTTTGTCATTTTTGATGCAATCATCAGTTGATGAAATTGCGCGAAAATAAATGGAAAGTCATTCGTTTCCTTTCCCTTGATGAATACGAACAGGAAAAATTCTGAATTTTTTTCCCTTCTGCACAGGACAAATTGAAAGTACTTCATAATATCCCGTTTCCACATTCACTCGGCTCTGAAGGCTTTTAAGAAGGAAGAAATGTGAGTAAAATATATTTGGCAAAGTATGATGACTACTACATATCTTCATGTAAAAACTATTAAGTTCCCTCAAAAAGAACTTTATGCACTAACCTTATAACAAAGTGTGAGCTTGTGTAGCATTCCAAGAAAAAAAAGTGTTAAAGAAGTACAATCTCTCTTCACATGACAGAAAGACATCTTGTTCCTATCTTGGAAAAAAATCTGCTGAAAAGAAGACACGGACGACAAGCTTTTTAAGCAAGGGGAGATGGGATGACGAAAAGTTGGAAAATTCTAATTTTCCTAAAAGCAGTCAGCAGCTGCTTTCAACTTAATTCCTTGAAAAAACATGTATTATTTTTCGTTCATGCATTGTTATTCCCCTTTTTTTATCTCTTCCTTGAATACACAATTGTAATAGTAGTATAGCAGAAACGACAACGGAACTGTCGCTTAGCAATCGTAGTTTTTACAGAGACCTTCAAGTAATGTTATTTCTCATATTATCCATCGGAGACTTTAAATGTTGAAGTTTTGTAAGTTAACAATTCACAAAATGGCTATTGATCACTGCATACCTTCATTTAAACAAAATTGAATATTTTTTTTGTTTATTCAGTCAAAGCCCGGGATTGTTCTCATGCTGTGAACTTGGATATCCCTAAGAAAAGTTGGAAAATTCTAATTTTCCTAAAAGCAGTCAGCAGCTGCTTTCAACTTAATTCCTTAAAAAAACATGTATTATTTTTCGTTCATGTATTGTTATTCCCCTTTTTATCTCTTCCTTGAATACACAATTGTGATAGTAGTATAGCAGAAACGGCAACGGAACTGTCGCGTACCAATCGTAGTTTTTACAGAGACCTTCAAGTAATGTTATTTCTCATATCATCCATCGGAGACTTCAAATGTTGAAGCTTTGTAAGTTAACAATTCACAAAATGGCTATTGATCACTGCATACCTTCATTTAAACAAAATTGAATATTTTTTTTTGTTTATTCAGTCAAAGCCCGGGATTGTTCTCATGCTGTGAACTTGGATATCCCTAAGATGAAAATAATTTTCCCCTTGGTCGCCTTCAAGATTTATGGAATATTTTCTGGTTAGCACCAAAAAACAACCCAGGAAATAAAAACTCAAGCTTTTGTTGTGCACAACACTTATTTTAGACGCTTCAAGGCACATATAGCTGACATATTTTTTCGAATAAATGCATATTTTTTTTACATTGCATACAATACATTATAAAAGCACAAAGCTGAAGTAAGTGATACAATAAAGCATGAAACATAAAACAAAAATACGAAGAGTTTTTTATTTTGGTCCAATGCCAAAGCACGCCAGATACTTGTCATCATCAACGCACAATTTCCCTTCCAGGGAGAAACGAAAATTAAATGCTTAGGTTTCCATTGCATTATGTAACACACCGAAGAGCCATGAAACTTGAAACGCTGCTCCCACACATACATATTATTCCGTCATTTCCGGATTTCCAGCTGAACACGAGAGAATAAACAAAATCATGGCAAAATAATGGGGAAAAGTTTTACATCCCAGAAAAATGCTTTCCTCGAAAATTATAAGGCACAAAAAAACATCGTGTTTCTCTGGCCACCATCTCTATTCGTATTCAATAGCCCCGATGTGATGTTGAAGTGGGCGGATATTATCCCATCCGTGTTCACAGGAAAAAAAGTCAGAACAGTAATTGGTACATATAATACGCCTGTCAAAATACGAAAGAAAAATGCACCTGTGCGTATGTTAAAAAATGCTTTCTGTCTTCGTGCCCTTTTATAGGAAAAAAAAAAGTCAGAACAGTAATTGGTACATATAATACGCCTGTCAAAATACGAAAGAAAAATGCACCTGTGCGTATGTTAAAAAATGCTTTCTGTCTTCGTGCCCTTTTATAATAGGACACCAACAAAAAAATGGAAGAAAATGAGCAGTTGTGGTCTCGCCTTTCGAAGCCACAACCAACCCCACTTCCTGTTACAATGCAACGAAAATGGCATGGCAATGGGAAAACGGTAAAAGTTTAGGTAGCTAACACGACCATGCTTCGTATATCTTATGTATAATCACACAGTCACTACAAACCACAGCTCAATTATGAATTGTAAGACTAGTTATGTTACTTTCATGTTGTGCTGGGAAAAACTCACTATCAGCATATCTTTCAGACCAATCGAATCCTTCTCTAATCCGGTCCACATAAATATGGATTGTAAAATTCTACACCTGGCTTCTCTTTGTCAGTGCTCATTCGTTCTAAAGTCTTTGTTGGGGGAGTTAAAAATCTAGAGCAAATGTAATGCTGGTTAGCTTTTTTTGTGTCTGCCTTTGTGGGAGTACCTAGTCATTTTCATTTATTGCCAGTCAAAATATTATTACTAAGGTCAAGCCATAAAAGTTGCATGGATGCATGAAACCAAATACTGCTTGGCTTGTTCTAACCCTTCCATTTTCTTACTACCGAACGAAACCAGAGCTTTTTGGCTTTGGCTCAACCTCATCTATTTATAGCTACCTATCACCGAAAAGTAAACTCACCTTAACTGATTTTCAGTTTCTATTTCGTCCATAAGGGGAATTGTGACATCGACAAGTTCAAAACGAAAATAAAAAGAGTATTATTTTCTTTGAAATTCATTCCAGAATAAAATTAGAGTGTAGGTACTCAATATGATGGGATCCATGAATTTCCATATTTTTATTGCCACCATGCCACTGTCGCCGTAAAAATACGATTGCGCCAGTTGTAATTATGAGAGAAAAGGATGTATGAGATGTGATATGACTTCCTT
>JAHZMX010000136.1:0-11316 GCA_027743895.1 Seira musarum
GCTATTTGTATATTTAGCTCTAATAACTAAAAAGTAATATTGAATTTAACTTTGCAATCACATGATGATGTAAAATAAACTTAAAAGCTTCATGTTTAGCTAATAAAAGTTTTTAATACTTCTGTAATGTGAATTTTTTAAATCTATCCAATCTTACTGGAGGAAGATTGTAAGTTTTATGATCTCACGGCATAGGTTCTTTCTTTAAAAAAACATCACTCATTGTCATGGATGAAGGCTACTACAATAATAAAATGTCAAAATAAATTGAATAGGCGATGGTTTAAAAATCTCATCCTTTCTGTCTCCTTCTTGCCCAAACTACTCAAGAATAATAGAGTTCAATTATACAATTACACATTGAATTAACTTTTTATTCCAAATAGTAAAACTTTAAGTCGTTGAAGATTGGACTGCAGAGAAAATGTCACGATTTGAGCTTGTCGGACTTTTTGACTGTCCTTGGTATGCCAAGGCTGAAAAGATTGCGGATGAAATTGCTGCGCAGAATCCAACCATTGAATTTAATAAGGAAATGCTAGATGCCATGCATTGGAAAGTAATTTCTTCAGAATACTGGATTTTTTATTAAGTTTAACGCTAATTCTGGCTAAAATTGAATTTTGAAGGAATTCGTCATAAAAATGAACATGCGACAAGGCTGGGATGTTAAACAATCGCCATGCATTTATGAGGTTCTTGCTGACCGAGAGGCAAAAGCACATTTGATTGGAGATATAAATGATTTCTGCGAATTCGCAAAACTTTACTTTGATGTCTCATTTGACCCGAGTACAACTGCTCTAAAGGATATTGTTATTGCAAATAGAGCTGTGAGTTGCAACGACAAATCAAATGCATCCATGTGTATCAATAAAAGGACTTGTGTTACTTGACAATAGGTATACGGTCGTGGTCATCACGGAAGTACTCGTGGGGACGCTGAAATTTTCAACATTGGCATAATTAATGCTCCTCTATTAACGCTGGAACTGATACTTTCTCAACTCCTTTCCTCTTTGTCTATAATACCGTATGGCATCTTACTTCAAATCTCAATATTTGATGAATACACTCCCAAACGAGTTTTAGATGGGCTAATGATGGAAATCACGGACATGGCATCGCCACTCCTTCACAAAGCTCGTGTGGTGACCACCCTCCCCACAGCCCTATACAAATGCCATCTGCTCTTACTAATGGAGGATTTCAGTAGGACCCTCATGGAAGATCCGAAAGATTGGCTGGACAGAGTTGAATTCAAAACTGTGCGTGTAATGAACTCGTTTAATACGAAACGTACAAAAATTACTGACTGTAGGATTCTCGTGGGTGGGGACGGACCTTGCTCTTATGTGGCTGAGGTGAGGGGAAGGAAGTGTCTATTACTCAGAATATATTTTGGGTAGCAATTATGTTGCAAAAAGCGAAATTTGGAGTCTTGGCATGCATGAGTTTCACTTCTTTTCGTTTTCTTCATTCCAAGATTTGTAGGAAAATGACTCCATACACGTACTGTGGTCCTGGAAAAATAATCGCTTCAGGCCAGCATGTTGTACAGAGAGCGAAAGCTGAGTTGGGAAAAATAGGAAGTTTAGCTTCCGGCTCCATCACAAGACTCCACGCCTACGGTTGGCCTGGTTTAACAGGATGCTATGTGGAAGTGAAGGACGCCACCGTTCGAGGAGGGCACTACTCTATGCGGGGTCCGGGTGTGGAAATACCTCTTGCTGAGATTGCAACAAGGTCGAACTACATCTTCACCCAGTTCTCCTCAGATTACCTAAGCCTACAAGTACAATACAAATTGTTATTCTATTGTACAGAAATGAAAGCTTTATTGCAATTTTATTGTCTCAATGATGGATTTTGAATGGCAGAAACAAAGACTTGCAAATCTCGTGAGACAGCCGAACCGATTTATGTGCATGGCTGAGAGCGCTGTCACGACGATTCACACTTGGCTTATGTGTGATCCCCTCGTAAGACTTATGGGGGAAGGAATCATCAATGTTACACCTAGTGCTGCTCAACTCTACTCTGATGGAATGCAGACTTCGGATTTATGCTATCCCGTAATCAATGCGGGGATTGAATGCGGAGGTGAGCTTTCATTTCATATCATTTAATTTAGGGGAATAAACAAAGCCGTATTTCACTCAGAATGTCTTACAAAACAAAGACATTCTTTTCGTTTAAAAAATTGGTTCCTCTTTTTTTATTGAAAACATTTCCCGATAACACCTAATCCAAAAAAATCATATTCGTGAAAACAAACTACATAAGATTCTTTAAAAGCTAAATCGTTTCAAATTGAATTTACATTCACAGCCAACTGTGACTTCCCTCCTGGGACATTTATGATCCAACCTGCGGTTTGCGTGAATGGCTGTTGGCAACCACTGGGGAAAGTGAGTCCAAAGACTTCGGAGCGGATTCAACGGGAAGTGAGCAAACTTTGGGAACTCCGACAGAAGCTCATTTACAGGGACATAGACATCTCAAAAATATTTTCGGATTATGAGGAACTAGCGACTGGAGTCAATCCCACAGTCGTAGAGCGACTTGAGGAGGAAAATAATGCAAGGCAGTCGAGTATTTCAGGACGAGAAGAACCTGGAGAAGATTATCCAACGTTTGGATATACCTCCGAAGATATCTACACAAGTTATGCTGATGCTTTTACTAGCGATGAAAATTATTAAAATTATTGATGATTCTGAACTGGAAAGGTGAATGAAACATTAATTGCATACTCTTAAAATTATAGCTGGAAAGAACATTTTAACCCAATAAAAGTAGTTTTATAAAAAAGATTTTGTCGTGCAGTATTTATAAGATGAGCGACATAAATATTTTATCTGCTAAGTAAAATTATGAGCAAGCATCCGCCTTCCACACTTATTCACTTTACCATACCAATCCCACCTAAATATCTCTCCCACCTACTCACCTCCTCCTCCTCCTTCGCGTGCGTGACAACATTTTAAATCTCCGGTTTGTAAGGTGTTCTCGCACCATGGAATACGTAGGAAAGTACAAGATGTTTCTACCTTTCTCCAGTCCGTCTTGCATCATTTACCATGTGAAATATTTTTCTGCTACTTTCATCCTCTCCTCCTCCAGCATTACAAGAGGGTTTCGCATGATTAACTTTTTCTTTAAATATGTTGACAACAGCAGTTAAGCTTTAAGCATTCCCTTTTTCTGACAAAATATGAATATTGCTTGTATTGCACATGCATAGCGAGCAGGACTGGAATGAAACATGAACGGGTTCACTTGCAAAGCAGTCAAGCAAATGCATAAATAAAATTACTTAAATTGTGCGGAAATATAGAAAGAAGAAATATTTTTAATCGCCTTTTTAAAAATCAATACGCGTTGGGAAGATATCTACAGAGATACATATTGTATATGCATTTAATATTTCCTGGGGCATTTAAGAGATTCGAATGTCAAGAACGTCAAATGATAGGATCTAGCTTCTAAGATTCCTATCCCTTAACCATAAAATCATTTCAATTTTCGCCCAATAAAAATTCAATTCCGAGTTTGTAAAAGGTAAAATGCACGCTGGATTGAAGATAAAGAAGCACATTTCCATATTATACCACCCACCCAATCATCCATCCATCCACGAGAAAAAAAAACGACAATCAAGCGGAAAGCATCTCCACATCAGTCTTCTTAACCACTGAGTTCACTTGCAAAGCAGTCAAGCAAATGCATAAATAAAATTACTTAAATTGTGCGGAAATATAGAAAGAAGAAATATTTTAAAACGCCTTTTTATCATTCAAAACGCGTTGGGAAGATATCTACAGAGATACATATTGTATATGCATTTAATATTTCCTGAGGCATTTAAGAGATTCGAATGTCAAGAACGTCAAATGATAGGATCTATGTACCTTTTAAGATTCCTATCCCTCAACCATAAAATCATTTCAATTTTCGCGCAATAAAAACTCAATTCCGAGTTTGTAAAAGGTAAAATGCACGCTGGCTTGAAGATAAAGAAGCACATTTCCATATTATACCACCCACCCAATCATCCATCCATCCACGAGAAAAAAAAACGACAATCAAGCGGAAAGCATCTCCACATCAGTCTTCTTAACCACTGGAACAAATGGCAAGGCACACGACAGCAACCACATAGACCACCGTCCCACAAGAAAGTTCATATTGGATGAATGAACACAGCAAAAAAAACAGTTTATTTCTTTCCTTTTATTATGCTCACGTTCTATGATGCAATGCAAACGGAAAAAGGAAAACGATGTTTTCTTTCCTGAAAATTGACAGATATATAGCGTAGGAAGTAGGAGGAACGCAAAACAAGATAATCAGCGAGGAGGAGAAGAAGAAGTACTGAAAGAGCTGAAAAAGTCGGGACACCCAAAATCTCACCACATCACACAACCAAAGAAGTAAAAGATTTTGGAAAAGAAATTTGATAACTTGAAATCGTTGCTTTTTATTTGATTTTTAAAATGGTCTGTATTTATTTAGGTTTTCATATTTGTGCTTAGAAAAGCTATACTTTCATCTGCAGGTTTTTTTTTTCACTTTTGCCATTTGGATCGTTATCTTCATTACTACAAGCAGTTGTCACTGTCTGTCACAGGAGAGAAGAGTAAAAATCTGTCGAAGAAAATGAAATTGGTTAAAAAACCTCGAGTATATCTTTGCCAGACAGTCTTTCACCAGGAACAAACCATAAAACGTTTTATCACATTTATAATTCATGTCTCATCCCGTCGAATCAAGTGCGCTTAGTCGAAAGCCCACATATTTATGTCTTGGGCTGAGGAAGAAGACAGAAGCAATTTTTCTAGATTGAAGCTTAACTCTTTACCTCTGTCGCTCTCTTTAAGCTGCCTGCATTTGCACTGATGCATGCAATTTTTGGGTAGGAGGAAATGAACAAATGAAAGAGTCTGATTAAATGCTTTCCAAGAAGAAAAAGCAGCTTGTGCTGCTGTGCTGGGGTATAATGAAAAGAAGATGTCAGCTTGAGAAACGATGAGAATGAATCGTATTGCAGAAGCAAATAGTAGTTCCACATGTCATGCTTAATGTTGATAGGCGGTCAGATTGTGGGATTAAGTAAAATGATGGAAAGTTTTATATTTGCAAAAGATATCATTTTGTCAGTTTTCCCTTTTCCCTTGACATTTGAGTTCGCCTACTTCTTGTGAAATTCACTGAACTGTAAAGAAAAAATATGAGGTTGAGGCGGAATAAGTAGTATTATTTTACTTTTGTTTGAGGGACTGCAATTATGAATTGCAACTGTAAACCTCTGCTATGCTTTTGATATGCAGAATGCAAAATCACGCNGTTCCACATGTCATGCTTAATGTTGATAGGCGGTCAGATTGTGGGATTAAGTAAAATGATGGAAAGTTTTATATTTGCAAAAGATATCATTTTGTCAGTTTTCCCTTTTCCCTTGACATTTGAGTTCGCCTACTTCTTGTGAAATTCACTGAACTGTAAAGAAAAAATATGAGGTTGAGGCGGAATAAGTAGTATTATTTTACTTTTGTTTGAGGGACTGCAATTATGAATTGCAACTGTAAACCTCGGCTATGCTTTTGATATGCAGAATGCAAAATCACGCTAGGGTGAAAAATAAGATAAAATGATGCTACCTTTGTCTTTACCAAGTGCAAAACTTGATGCATTTTTATCTAATTGCATACTATGAACAAATTATTGATTGATTGAAGTCTTAGGTGAGAAGTGTTTTGGCTTCTTCACCCTTTCATTTGTATTGTACCGTATATGCCTTCTCAATTTTAACTTGATTGTTTCTCAATGCCGGAATTTTTATAGTTGTTGTTTTGTAGGTGAAATGCTAGTTTGAGTGCAATTACGAAAATAACAATGAGGGACACGTTCTAGGCAATACAAAATCTTGACTGCGATGACTTTGCTCATACAAGATCAACTTGTTTTCGGTTCGCCATTCAATAAAAAAGGANTACCTTTGTCTTTACCAAGTGCAAAACTTGATGCATTTTTATCTAATTGCATACTATGAACAAATTATTGATTGATTGAAGTCTTAGGTGAGAAGTGTTTTGGCTTCTTCACCCTTTCATTTGTATTGTACCGTATATGCCTTCTCAATTTTAACTTGATTGTTTCTCAATGCCGGAATTTTTATAGTTGTTGTTTTGTAGGTGAAATGCTAGTTTGAGTGCAATTACGAAAATAACAATGAGGGACACGTTCTAGGCAATACAAAATCTTGACTGCGATGACTTTGCTCATACAAGATCAACTTGTTTTCGGTTCGCCATTCAATAAAAAAGGATGCTACGCAAAATATACGCACATTAATATCATAACTCAACAGCTACTGGTATTCATCTTTAGAAACTTTATGCACAGTTATTCTGGTTGTAAGCTGATTTCCAAGTACAATTTTCCTTTTAGGATTTCTTCGTACATAGTTTCTGATACGATATGATATGCAATATTTGCTTTCTTGTTTATTTCCTCAATTTTCCTTATCACGTTAACTTTGTCTGCTATGCAATGCACCATAGCTATTTATAATTGGACACCTCTTGTGACGCAGTTGAAAGTGAGTTCGCCAATTTTCGCAAAATGTTGCTGGTGAACTCATTACATTATTTTTTGCAATTAATCAACGACTACCTCCACCTTCAAATTGGTTAATTGGGTATGTAGAGTTGTTAGGTCAGTGTCTACACCTTCAATTTATAATGTGCTGCATTACATTACAGGTGAAACTTGGCTTGATTACTACGCAGATAAAAAAAATCATTGGAATAGTTCTAGGTAAATCGCATAAAAACAACAGATTCGCAAAAATTCATACTTGTATGCACACATAATATATGTACGTCATAATATAGCTATAGCAGTCACTTTTATCTGCTTCATCTCGTTTACAGTTCTAGATTTGGAATACTGATAAGTAAAAGTTGCATATTGATATTTTGATGCGTCTGCTCCTAGAATGCATTTGCATCCTAGGCTTATGATTGCAGTATTTAGGATGACGAGTTGAGATTGACATATCCCGGTTACATAAAATAAAAAATTAATACCCAAATGATACAATTAGTGTTTGTATTTTTTGGTTTTTTTAGAAGGGGATAATGAAACAAAGTTAATTTTTATAGCTTCTTAAGTATGTTGCATTTGATAATTTCTTTTACCAATATAAAGCTCCTAAAATTATGGGTTAATTATTATTATTTTCCTCCAGCACCTAAATATATTGTTTCATGCTTATTCTATGATTCTTGCTCAAATCTATACATTGAAGTCAGATATATAAATGCGTCTGCTCCTCGAATGCATTTGCATCCTAGGCTTATGATTGCAGTATTTAGGATGACGAGTTGAGATTGACATATCCCGGTTACATAAAATAAAAAATTGATACCCAAATGATTAGTTTGTATTTTTTGTCTTTTATAGAAGGGGATAATGAAACAAAGTCTATTTTTTATTGCTTCTTAAGTATGTTGCCTTTGATAAATATTATTTTCCTCCAGCACCTAAATATATTGTTTCATGCTTATTCTATGATTCTTGCTCAAATCTATACATTGAAGTCAGATATATACATTATTTGGGCCACAGTAAATCAACAACGACTCATTTCTTTCAAATTGATAGTAATCATAAAACAAAAACGAACATTAATTAAGTTTCCACAGTACAAACCGGCTCCAGATACTTACCGAAGTTTGCACATCTTCTGAAAGATTAATAGCTTACCTGAACCAACCGATCATGTTTTCCGTCATCTTTTAATCTTTATTACGCATTTTTGGATTTTTTATTTTAAAAATCCGTTTTATACTTTACTTGAGTTGCAATACATTAGAGAAATATCTACTCGCCCCTGGATAACTTGATTTGTCAAACACAACGAGATGCTACCGCTACACTATGTTAGCATTAAAAATATCTGCATTTGTTATTATTCTCATCACCCATCCGAAACCATGCGTCATTTCATTACCACGTAATGCAGAGATCATCCACAGAAAAAGTAACTTCTTCATAGTCATTATACCAAGTCTACTCAAGTTATCTCATTAAATTGCCAATATGATGCGATTCTCCGCTGTCATAATATTCGCTACTAAAAGTCCAACCTTGACAAGTCCAAGAAATCTTGTTTTTTTGTTTTTCTATGGACTGTAGAAATAAAGATTCATTGTTCATTTTTGCACTTAAACCTCAGTCGACCATAATTAATCCTTGCTGTAATCAATGTCATAAATACTTGACATTCTTCACAAGTTCAACAGATGCAAAAGTATGTAGGGCTTTGTTCAACGTATTGTGGCGAAGGGATAGGAAGGTACCTTCCTGACGTCAATATGAACCTGTTCTTAGACAAATACCATGACCCATCCTTGCATGATAATAAGGGAGTCGCTTCCTTTAGGTCAAACACTTCAGAACCTGACACAAGCAAGACTTCATTACTTGACTGAGGTCTTTTAATTTTTCTTTTGTCTTCGTGTGCAAAGGACAACTGGACATTATTGTTGGAACCTAAATCCTTTGAAATACTACGGTACGGTCTTAATTTTATTTAGCAGCGCGGCAGGGTTGAAACGTTTTTATTTGAGGACATTTAGACAGTGATATCTCAGTTTAAAGGTGTTGAAAAAGCAAGATTGCCGTTTTTGTTTTACCAATCAGCATAATAGCGGCTGGCTTAAAACTTTTTCAGCGGAAATGGAACATATATGATAACTTTCGTAAGGTACTAATATACTCCATGTCAGCATAATATGGAGTAAACTTATAAAGATGCCCCGACAACAAATCGAGTTCTTTCGATGTGATGTGGCCAAGATATGTCAGCATCACACATGTTGAATGTGGAAGCGTATTTTAATAATATGTCGATGCAACCGCATAAATCGATCCAAAAAAAACAAAATGTCAAGAGTACTTACTTGTTTTTCTTGATCTTACTGCAAGCCTGTTACAAAAACTTTATACACGGTTATTTTATTTTAGTAAACTGAATTTGAAATCAATATTTATGATTTTGGATATAAATCTCTGTACTCTAGGAAAACTAAAAACATATACAAATTAATGCTACTACCTGTATGTATTTTGCCTTAGATTATCTTACATACTTATCTAATATCTTTATTGTATTTGAATAATTTTAGTTTTGTAACCTAAAACGCTGAATATTGTCGTTTTAAGCATCAGTTTCTATTAGTAAGTATTATGCTTTTGTTTCCCCTTTGTTTAGCCAACATATGTTCAATTCTGCTACGTATGTCATCCGTCTTTTTTGAGCGGCGCGATTTCAAAGGGTTGGGAGGAGTGTTTTTCAACTTTTTAATTGAGCTATTGATTGCTTTTAATGCCTGTCTGGATTTTGATGCTGATATCGACGATTTACACGAACATTTTTGTCCACATCGCCTTGAATTTGTTTTGTTGCATCCTAAAACAGTTCTCTTTTTGTCGATGTTTTTACATCGATATTTTATGCCGTTTTGATGGTCACGGGTGTTTACGTTTTCTTGGTCTGCTTTTGCCGTTACATTTGAATTTCGATTTTTGGTTTCCATATTCTGCATCACCGATGTCTGATTTGCATCGATGTTAGTTCTCAAACTTTGCTGCTTGCGGGAACCTGACAAAAGTGACGGCGTTGATTTGAGCGATGCATCGTCTTCAGTTTTGATTTCGTTTGAAGATTCGGAGGTCTTTTTACTTTTCTCTTGCGTAGTACATTTACGACACAATGGTCTCGAACACACCTTGGCACGTTTGCCGTTACATTTGAATTTCGATTTTTGGTTTCCATATTCTGCATCATCGATGTCTGATTTGCATCGATGTTAGTTCTCAAACTTTGCTGCTTGCGGGAACCTGACAAAAGTGACGGCGTTGATTTAAGCGATGCATCGTCTTCAGTTTTGATTTTGTTTGAAGATTCGGAGGTCTTTTTACTTTTCTCTTGCGTAGTAGGCTTACGATACAATGGTCTCGAACACACCTTGGCTTCCACCGCAATTACTACAATTATATTACGTTCGATCATCTGTAGTTTGCTGGAAAGCACTTCCATCTTTAAGTTGGTTTCTTTTATTTCTTCTTTCAACCAAAATTGTTCATTTGTCAAAATAGTCTTCATCTGTCTTGCTTCGTCAATGATTTGGTCCGCTTTTCCAGAAGCATCGACGGTGTTCTTAGGGTCTAATTTTTCCAGCTTCTCGATGAGTTGTTGTAGTGGATCATTAAGTTGCAAAATTGGAACGACCATTTTGGATTTTATTTATCGATGCCAGTTTTGATAACCTAAAATTTCTGAAAAAAATAGTTAAATTAGTTTATATTGTTTGTTTAAATGGTTAAGTGTTTTATAGATAAGTTTCACTATTTACTTTTAATCGGTCTAGGAATTACAAAAATTAGAAAGAACCGATGTAAATAACCCGATGCTTTGCGTTTTGCGGCATTGCCGAAGGTAATATTCAATATCCCCAACTTAAAATTTTAAAACAAGGTGATGAGTTGTTGTAGTGGATCATTAAGTTGCAAAATTGGAACGACCATTTTGGATTTTATTTATCGATGCCAGTTTTGATAACCTAAAATTTCTGAAAAAAAAAGTTAAATTAGTTTATATTGTTTGTTTAATTGGTTAAGTGTTTTTTAGATAAGTTTCACTATTTACTTTTAATCGGTCTAGGAATTACAAAAATTAGGAAGAACCGATGTAAGTAACCCGATGCTTTGCGTTTTGCGGCATTGCCGAAGGTAATATTCAATATCCCCAACTTAAAATTTTAAAACAGGGTGTTATGTACATTTTCATCGGCTTTTATTCAATGATATAATTCTGAAAAAAAATGTTAAATAGTCTGCCCCTGGCCAAGTTTTTCCTATTTGAAGCCCAAGAAGTTATTACCCACTGTAGTCAAATGTTGAAATTATTAATTTGACGGTTACATTAACCATTATAAAATTTTGAATAAAAATTTCAAATTGTTGACAACAGTACCAAATTTATCGGATTTTTCAATTCCCTTTTAGAAATCCCCCACAAAATTTAGCCTTCCAACCGATATCGATGTAAAACTTGAATTGATCGATGTGGATTGGGAGTACATAGAGGTGAATCCCATTTTTACTAGTAGGGTCTCTTCATCAATCTATGTTTTATGACTCACAGGGCGATTAACCCCATTAATTTTATGTGCACAAAAATTCTATAAATTTATATAATCTCAATTATATGATTTAATCGTAAGAGAGGCAGAAGGGAAGCCC
>JAHZMX010000137.1:0-16021 GCA_027743895.1 Seira musarum
CACTATTTCCATTGTTATTGTTCAGTTGCCAAAAAAAATGTTAAACGGTTTTGCATGATCATCTCGGGTTATTATTCCTACCAGGCGTGTTACACGTACTCGTTCGTATGCAGTGTGTTCCATAATCCTCCATTCAATTTGAAAATCCTGGATGGGCTATAAATGTCATCAGTTGTCTTCACTCTAAATTGAACGTGCCTGCGCGCTTGCTTAAGCACTCGTGATGGAAAAAAAATCAAAGCAATGCATTGCAATGCTAGCACAACACAAAGATTTGGTAATTTAGTTCTTCAACGTCCTCTTAAATTGCAAAATACATACTTCTTAGGTACGAACCATTCCATGTGCAAAGTCTTTTTTTAAAGGAACGACTGAAGATGCAGACGGTGATTACGGTGCAGCTTCTATTGCCCATTGAAAGCACGCAACGTGTGTCAATATTTTTTACAATGGAATGAGGGGGCAGTAAAAAAATGGAAAATATTATACTTTTTTTCTGAAAACACCTTATTTCCTCCCATTTTCTTTCAGCGAGAATGTCTCAGACAAGTTTATTATCGTTCGTGAACAATGGAAAGAATAGATGTGGATCTTTTGGGATAAGGAATTTGGAATATAGCTTATGGATGGATTGGATCTCGTGAGTATGCAATCTTCTAAGAAGAACGGATCTGTGGCAAAAAAAATCAGCAACCCCAGACACTTCGTCTAAACCATATACTACATACATTGCATAGCATAGAACGTCTAGGAGAGCGCAATATTGTTACCAAGTCAGTTCATCTCACAGCCATCATCGTCACCAGACTAAAGTCCTGTGAAACATAAAAAGATAGATATTTTATTTTCCCTGGACTACTCAGCGGATTGGATGGTTATGGTGATGGTGATGAAGGAATCAGGAACTGAACGAAAAGCAGAAGAAAAAGAAAGATTGGATATTGAGGTCACAAGCGACGAAAGACGAGATGATGACAACGCAAAATAACATGCAAATATACATATTAGAAGGAAGCAAAGAAGGAAATATGTACGACGTAAAATACACTTTGAAAATCTGCTTCATCCCTTTTCTGGAGAGGTTAAATTGGCTTGGCTTTCGCTTGCTTGCTCTTCTGTTGGGAAAAAGTACTTTGCCGCTGGTAGTATGTAGCAGTGACGTTATAAAATTCGATAATATGGAAATATGCAGACTGATGTGATGTAAGTGGTGCGTATAAAAGCTCTAAAGTATTCCCGAGTTCTTACTTTTAACAACATTGCAAATTTACTAGAATATTGTCCATTCATTCTTTTCAAGAAAAAATAGGATTTTTTCGTATATTTGCCTGGTTGAGTATTTTACGCTAGGAAAAATAGAACTGTAATTTGAAAACCCCCTCTTTTAAAGTTTTCTATATGGCGATGGCCTGAGCCTTGTCAAGAAAAAAATGTATAGAATTCTTTGAACGGAAAATATCAAGAAGAAAAATTCCCATTTTCTTCTCGATGAAGTAACCAAACAAAGAAATCAAACTTTCTCCGTAAAAAGAAATTCGAATATCTCTTTATCTTGTACATTGAATCATTTGCCTTCTAAAGAAACCTACTCGTTGAGTTTTCGAAGAATCCAGAATCCCCGCAAAATAAAAGAGCGCCTTAAATCGAAAAAGTAGGAGGAAAATATAGAAATGCTATTGCCGAGAAATTTGTTGAACTGATATAGACTTTGAATTATTTTCAGCTCAATGAAGAAGATCGCAATATCCTGAAATGGTCTTCAGTCCCTGGAAGCATTTTCCATTTTGCGGCTAAAACACTGTAAGTATTTTGGCATCAATTTCTTCAAATAACTCAAGTTACAGTGCAGTGAGTAGGTATACATGCATTTTCGGTTGAAAGCCTGATGACTTGAAATACTGAACCGAGTTTTCTACGGGGCAAAAATATGCCACGAAGATGATATCCTGCCAGGAAGCACGCTTTGGAAAACTTTCTCTTTCTAAGATGAGAGCACTGGACAGTATAAACCGCTGTATCATCAATATTTTCACTGTTGAAATAGAATCTCATCTTTCTTGTTTACAACGTTGTAGACATTTTGCGGCTAAAACACTGTAAGTATTTTGGCATCAATTTCTTCAAATAACTCAAGTTACAGTGCAGTGAGTAGGTATACATGCATTTTCGGTTGAAAGCCTGACGACTTGAAATACTGAACCGAGTTTTCTACGGGGCAAAAATATGCCACGAAGATGATACGATGATATCCTGCCAGGAAGCATGCTTTGGAAAACTTTCTCTTTCTAAGATGAGAGCACTGGACAGTATAAACCGCTGTATCATCAATATTTTCACTGTTGAAATAGAATCTCATCTTTCTTGTTTACAACGTTGTAGATAGAGCGTAAACAAATTGTGAAGTAAATCGAAAAATAATATTTATTTTATGTGAAGAAGAAGAAGAGTCCTCAAGTATTTCTTTTTACTATAATCAAATTTTTAGTACGTTCCCCCGTGATGGAATCATCGTCTGTTCAAAAGAAAAAAAAATCTATGGGAAATTGATCTTGAGAGAAAATTTGATTTTATCTCCCACACTTTTTAAAAATGCAAAAAATAGAATTCTATACAGGATTTCAGAGCATAATATCCTGAAAATCATTCATTTTCCCTATCTTGTGCCGTATTTTCAACTTGTGTAGCCTCCATTTTTGATGTAACATAAGATTACGCCTTAGGAAGTAAACCTAAAATGTGAAAATTTGAAATTATCTATTGGGTGCGTATTTTGTTCACATATTTAATTTATTTCTACTTTTAGGTGAAATAAAGCTATTTGTTTGTGTTATTCATGTAATCTTGTTTTATTCTTCTTACACGTTTCTACTTAAACCATGAATCATAATTTGAAAAGTACCTAAGTCTTTCCTTTTAGAATAAAGAATATAATTCAATACAGCCAATATATGTTGGAAGTGTTGGGAATGAATAAAGTTTTACATATTTTTTTCACAATATCCATATATTTCTATCCTTTTTCCAGTCTTTGATATGCTATAAACAAATATCGCTTTTAAAGAAACAAAAATCAAACTGTCCAACACCCTTGACTTCATTTCTAAACTCTTTTGATCGTATCGTATCTCAAGACTTTCAGCCAAACAAAGCAGACATTAAATTAAAGACAGGCCACTTAAGCTAACGATTGAAACTAAATTTTAGGCAATAATAAACGATTGGTTATAAACATAATCTATAATTAATACGGACCCCAATGCTAAGTTCTATGTAATCGTTCTAATGCTAAGTTCATTGTAATCGTCACAAACGCACATGACTTAGTTTTGAATAATGTTCGAGCATGAATAAATAACTTAGCATTCAACATAAAGCAGAAAAATTACATGGGATAAACTTAGCACTGGCTTAAAGGGGGACTTACCATTAGATTTGGAAGAACACTTAGCATTACCACGATTTCGAGCATGTCATGTCAGGCCGGCAGGCCTGACATGGCATAAAGAGATGTCGGCCAACTCATTCACACTTGGTATTGCGTTTTTGACATAGCCGTAGGTTAAGAACTGGGTTCTACGCGGACAAAGTGAACTTGGCATTATGTTTTACATGCAAATTGAACTTAGCGTTGTTGTTGACGTACAACGATGAACCTAGCATGGTCTTTAACGCGTGTAATACGAACTTAGCATTGCGTTTGACACGTGTAATTTGAACCAACCATGGTCTTTACGCGTGCAAATTTGAACTAAGCATTACGTTTGAGACGTGTAAATTGAACTTAGCTTGGTCTTTTATGCTTATAACTTGAACTTAGCATTGCGTTTGACACGTGTAAATTGAACTTAGCATGGCCCTTTAAGCGTGTAAACTAAATTTATCATTGCCTTTTACGTTTGTAAATTGAACTTAGCATGGCCGTTTAAGCGTGTAAACTGAGTTTATCAATGTCTTCTACGTTTGTAAATTGAACTTAGCTTGGTCTTTTACGCATGTAAATTGAACTTAACATTGTGCTTGATTCGTTAAAACCAAAGTGTTTTGTACGGGAAAGCTAAGTTTGTTTCATGTTTGTAATTGTGCATAAAATACAAATCAGGGTTCTCCCAAGAGTAATGAGCATTATTTAAAAATCAAACTTTGCCCGGCCTTTGTACGCAAATTCTGAACTTAACGTTGCAATTCACAAAGGATGAACTACATATTGAGTTTATGCGTGTAATGTAAGCGGCATTGCAATAATAATAAATCCAGTCACTAATTAAAACTCATAAGCTATTGAAACTTTCTGCTATTTTCATTTTGGTTTAGACATGGCTATTCATCCGTCCGTTTACATTAGAACCCACATCCACTGGCGAAAATGGGTTTGCAAGGGTTGTTAATAAGCAGATGGGTAAAATGTATTATTGAAATGTAGTATGAATGTTACGAATAATCCTTTATATAGAAATGTTAAACTTGATTCTTGCTATCCACTCAACATTTAAAAACCTGCGAAAAGTGCACATATTGCTTAAAAGCAGCACCAAATATAATGAAGGTTGTGTCTAAAAGGTTGTTCTCAGAATGCGGCTTAATGTCTCGATTGCCTTTTACACGATTTCAAATAAAACAGGTGCATGCCTTTGAATCTAGACTAATTTGGACTCACAAATGCTTTTGTCTGGAAGTCACGGCAAGTACGAATAAAATGAGTTATAAGGGATCTGTTGAATAAGATTCCACAAGCTATCTTAAATATACAGAGCTTAGCCGGCGGTTGCGGTTGACAGTTAACACATCTACAAAAACAATATAACCGTTGTGCTCAGTTTTTAAGGCCTTGAATTAGCTATTAGATGGAATATATCGCCGTGAAAAAAGTTTTAAACGGCAACTAGTCGCTGACCGTTAATTATATTTCATAATTTTAAATATAGATTTGCTGTTTTTTATTTTAAAAAATTCAACCGCCAAGCATGCCGTTAAAAGTTGGCCTAGATTAAGGGCATGCAATAGGTAACATTCTAAATACGCACAAAATCGTTGCTTAAAATTTTAAGTCAGCTGACCACTTCTGTGGAGATTTATCCATGGGACAGACATACGGTCACATTAATCTCAATGCTCGCTTTACTCAACTTCGTAATAAATTGTATAAGTTTGCACTCACAAATATCTCCATAATATGTTATCTAAAAGCTGAAAGTAATTATGTAAGCTTTGTTGCTAAATGTTTACCACAATTCCCATTCCGCTCACGTTTGATGAGTCACGCTTCTATGCCATGAAATGTAATCCAAAGGAATTCGTAACACTACTTCTCCATAACTTTAACTCTAACTTTTGGCATTAGATTTGTTCCACTGCAATGCTTTTGTTACGAGTCACACTTTTTCGGCATATTTTTGCGTAATCGTTTGCAATAATGCGTTTGTAAAATCAGCGCCGATTTCCTACTTTAAATATTGTTTTGAATTCATTCCTTTATGCTAGATAGGATTGAAAAATAATATTATTTTGCAAAGCAGCTAAAAGAGCGCCACGAACTTGAGGAAAACTGTGTACACGGTAAAATCCGTGAGACCAGGTGACGGCAATGTTTTTGTCGAGAAAGTATTTGTGTCTGTTTTGTAATAACAAGCCCTTTGAAATTCCCGTATCCTTAGATTTCAATCGTCTTTGGTTTATGTTTTCAAGATACTAACTATAAGTATGAATGGAATTGGTGTTCATGAACATATTGGCAAATGCGCTTATACTAGCTGGCTTGGACAAACAGACAACAGAATTTAAGCGGCACACACAATGTAACATCTTTCGCACACAGATTTTTTTTAGATTCTTTTTCCCCAAACGGAAGATGTAGATAAGGAGGAAGTTCTTCACAAAAAAACTTTTTTCTTACACAAGAGGTTTTATAGATACGTAAGCAGTAAATACAGTATTCCATCCCATTCAACCATCATTTTCCATGTTAAAAGATTTTTACGGCTTTTTTATGCGGCTAGTTACTACAAGGAATTCAGAGGGTTATCAAACTGAAACCCATTTTATTTGATGAAAGCCAACAACAGGAACAGATAGATTATATATAAAAAGGATTATTTTTTGGAACCCCTCTTGGAATACTGGAAAATTTAGGTAGTTTATAGTAGTCCTCGCCTCCTTCTTTGGACACTTTCAGTGGCAGATTAGTAACACTAAAAATGTTCAAAAGGGACATACACAAATACAAAGGGTTGAAAAACATCGATTTCTTACGCTTCTTTTGCAATTTTTCTTTCTAAAAGAAGCCTTGTAAGTAAGTACCTGTCATCACCACGAAATATGTCAATGCATAATAATAACGACTTGAGCTAGGTTTAGTAGGACCTTTCGTAATCCACTTGAGAATATACATGGTCGTGATTTTTCCTGAAAAGTGGAGAAAATTGGCTAAAATTAGTTAAATTGGTTTTTCTCTGCGAAATACGGTCGTTATTTTTATCTTGTGGAGGAAACATTGCCATGATATTTTTTCTTTGGCAAACACAGGAAGTATGAATTACTCTCTTATGTCGACTACACTCACGATGGAATTAATCAAATTTTTTAAGTTCTTCGAATTTATGAGAAAGCAGGAATGAATTTACGAGAGCAGTGAGGAAAAGCTGACTTATAAAACTGTCGATGAGTCCTAATAAAATTTTCAGAGTATCAGAGAATTTAATAGCAAATAAAATAGTTTTTTACTGCTTCCGTTATAGCGCTTCTTCATATAAAAAAGATGCCTGAGGATGTGTAATAAATTCATTACATTTCAACATCTACACATATACACACCCATGCATAATGTAACATGTCATGATGATAAAAGTATTGTTGATGCGCATTAAAGTGGAGCTGGAGCATCCATCTATTCCAAACTCGAAACATAACATTGAAGGCCTCAAGGAAAGAAACGTAAAATGAGGCAATGATGATGTAAAACACAATAGAAGAGTTGAAGCAATAACTTTCCTTACAATTTTCATTGTTTCATGATAATATTATGTTTCTTCTCCTGTTGTTGGGACTGTTAAGTAGAGAATCGATTTTTATGTTTTGAAAAGAGAAAAGGGTCAGAACCAACGCTTCTAAAATCATTAATGCAAATAAATCATAATGTAATTTGTCCTTTGGCAAAAAAAAAAGAGCGCCCTTCCAGTTTTCATATTTATGGATAACTGTGACTGTATTTCGAAATGACGAATGGAGATAAAATAACAAAAAACTTTTTATGCGAAAGAAGATAAGGTTTCTGGTGTACACTGAATAAAAAGATAATCTCATCACAATAGCACAACTCCTGGAGAATTTAATTGTTAAATTCCCTTATGCATGAAATCTGACAAGTTTTCTAGAACAACGCAGTTTCAAGTTATTAAATAGATTTCCCATGGAAGACCTTAATTCTTCATTTCAACTTCTCAGATCCGGTTTGATATTCAATTCAGATTCTACAACCCACGCCCGAAACCAACATCTCCGTTGAGAAAACTCCGGATGCGTTGTTGTTGAAAATCAGGAATTTAATTTTACATGTTTTTGCAATATCAGCTTTTCCAAAAATGAGCTTACTTAACACCTACGGCAATCCTTCCGTTGTTTCTATACTCATCTTCCAACAAGTTTGGAGTTTCCCAGAAAAGAGCTTTTTGGATTGAACTATTTTTAGTGGAGCGTAAGCACTTCCATTAATTTATCCACTATAAAGATTGAAGTGGAATGAAAAAAAGATTTTGCTTTTCCATCATATTTTATCAAAACAAAAAAGTCTGTTGCCCTTACCGCACCATGACCATTACGTAAAATGACTTTTTATGTACTTGGAAAGCAAAATTTATAAACACTAGAGACATGTTTTATGCATCAAAGCGGAAGGCAGAAAATAGAGATAGACGGAGAACCCGTTTCTGTTGAGCTTTTTCATGATTACATACGTCACTTTACACAAGAGACAGGAGGACATGTAGCGATTTTCTCTTCACATCACTTCGTTTTTTTAAAAGGATTAAAGCATAGTTAACCAAACAGATGAAATGACACAACCGAGGCTAACTAACTAGCCTGGATTTTCTGACTTTGTAATAATGTTAGCTGTACACATTTGAATGCAAAGGAAAACAAACATCTGTGTGAATAAAATAAGCAAAAAAAGTCGTTTTACATTTTATGGATAAACGAACTCGGTTTCAACGTTGACAACAAATGCAGAAATTTTGTGTAAAAATAGAACCCGATTCGTCAGTCTACATCATTAGTTGCGTTTCGGTTAATTAGAATTTTACAAAGCACTACACTACTTCAATTTTAGATGTGCTCGCTCAATATGGCTGTTCTATAATAAAGCTACATAAGTCGTGTTAGAATTTTTGACAATGAATGAATGTGAATGCTTCTTTGTTCTAACTTTCCTTCATGAAACACTCAGTTTTTTACCTTTTGGTTTAAAATAAAAATAAGCAAAACGACCTATTGTTTGTATTGTATTGAATAGGGGAACTGTACTACTTGCAAAGCCGGATATTCGTGTGGAAATGTTTTAGCGTACAGAAATATGTATTTGTAGAATAAGTTAGTAGGCATGGGCTACTTTACCGTTGGCATAAACTATACAAATGTTAAAATAATTTCTAGCAGAAAATGAAAAATTGAACATTTTCGAAACAACGTAAAACCCTCATGTTCTCAAGCATTCGGTCAGTAGTTGCATTAAGTGTAAGCTGAGGCTTGTTTGCATAATATTGGTGATTGAGTAATATTTGTGAACACTTTAATGGATATTTATGTGTAAACGTGTAGGTTATAATTGAAATACACATTTTGAATCTCTTGTTTTACAAAAAGTACAAAAACAACAGATTGTCAAAACAGAAATATTTACGTAGTAGGTGATACAAAGTTTTTTTAATTACGCGGAATTTGTAGATTATCATTTAAATTATTTAGGTAGTTCCGGTTAAAATATCTCACAATCACAATTAGATCGCTTTTGGTGCAGCCGTTTGTAAGGACGTCTCAAATGACGTATCACGACCTATATTTTTAAAACCTTCAAACGTTAGGAAAACGTGCTTACGAAATAGCCGATTTTGCAACAAAAACCCTTGTAGGTAAAGTTAGAAGGTAGCAACGAATACATAAAAGGTGGAACCAATTTTCAAGCTACGAAATAATCAGCTTCATTACTCATTTAACTTCAGAGATCAAACTTTGTTTGGAAGACATGATTCCAGGATTACAATTAAGTTATGTCATTTTATTGTGTTTCATATTTTGCCCTTCAAAGAACAAAATAATCCAGAGAACTGACTGGTGTATCTTTAATTCATTAAATAAAATTAGGAAATAATGTACCAGGCGCAGTCCTCTAATTGTTTTGGTACTGGTAATCAGTCAGTCCAGAAAGTAAATTATTCTTTAATTACGTCGTTGCAGTCTTAAAAATACGTCATACTCGTTGTAGCAAAAAAAAGTCAAATTCTTTCTTAAGTAAAGTACGCTCATGAAATGCAATGATACTTGCCTTGATTAATTATCTTTCTTATTGTTCATCGTCTTTCCAGATGAAAGGCTTAATGAATTTGTGTACAAAAACCATCAATCCGGATCATGTGCTGTATGTAACAATAACAATGTAGTTGAAAACAGTGCATTACAAAAAATCGCTAAAAATAGAATATAATTTATCCATGTTATTCTTTCAGTTGGACATCTGCTGGACATCCGAGTAGTCGGTTGTTTTGTGAACAGTACGAAAAAAAAATTGGAACAAGCAGTAGTCATAAAAAAGAAAACTCTAAATGAGTTTTTGATGAGTAAGCATGGTGCGACCAAGGTAATTTATAGATGCACATAACATTCCATAGGAACTTGCTCCAAGACGAGCTCCTCCGGTGAAGAATAAATAAATTCTCTTTTTGTTGTACTTTCACCACGCCAGTAGTACTGTCGTTTAGGAACGTGAAATGCACATATAACATTCCATAGGAACTTGCTCCAAGACGAGCTCCTCCGGTGAAGAATAAATAAATTCTCTTTTTGTTGTACTTTCACCACGCCAGTAGTACTGTCGTTTAGGAACGTGCACACAAGACAAAATGTCCCGGAAGTTCTGCTCAGCATTTACTGTTAGCTAGAGGACATGGCAGGATTAATGAACTGCAAACAAACTGTCTCCATCTCTTGTAACTTAATATCATTGCATTGCATTGTTGACTTTTACGTACTGTGATGAGTGATGTGCTGGTGTACAACAACCATCGATGAACAAACAAGTTTATTTATTTTCGATAGTAATCAATCGTGGCTACCTAATTTAGGCAAATTTTGCCTTCTCTTTTTCTTGCACTTCAGCTATTTTATTGACAGCCCCAAAAACGAAACACATTTACATTACGTTTTTACGTCATTACCAATTGATGTGGAAAATAAATGATGTTAGGTAGATGACTAGCTTTTCGTCTGCATTTAAGTGCACCACATTGAACCAAGGAACTCTTTCATATTTCTCGTAATAACTGACATGCGAGAAAAACAGTAGGGTGCATTCTTGCCCAAAAACCTTTCATTTAAAGTCATCGATCAATTATCAGCCTTCCAGACCATCATGACTTTTTTTTCTACCCATTCATATCCATCTGTCACGGTGTAACTCAACTTTCTCCTATTTGCGGATGTGACCCGACAGACCCAGCTGAACATAAAAAGCCATTCAGTATTGCAGTGGTGCCCCTGTCCAGTTCATCAGTCATTTCAAATACATTTGTTTAACATATTAACCGAGGAATATTTGGTTTCCTTGTGGTTAAGCAAGAAAACCATCAATAAGGGGTTCATAGCTATAGATATGTTTAGACAAGCCTTCCTTGTCTGGATTTTACTGAGAATTTCAATTCCCAAATGTGAAAGTATTTGTAGTTATCTTATGATTATAACATAATTGAAAATGAAGATAGTGATTATTTGATATCCGAATTTAACGTGCATTTAAAGTAAGGTAATGAACTAAAGAAACCAATTTTCTTTGTTTACCTAAAGCTACTTTCCTTTAAGCAATGTTACGTTTGAAAAACGAGACAGAAGTATTATACTTTATCGCATCATATCGTATTTCCAACAAATAATGAATGTAGGCATTGAGAAAGGGTAAAGGTCTAAACAATATAAGCGAAATTCCAAGCACCAACAACTTCAGAAGAGGAAAGAAAGAAAAAGTAATTCGATGATAATGGAAAGTGAAAAGCGAGACGAAAATAAATACTGGAGAAAATACAGATAAAGAATAAAGGGAAAACGACGATACGATAGAGCAATGACGATAGAAAGTAATAAGGTGATATGGGTAATTAAATTAAATGGAAGCAGAAATGTTTACCTAAGGATCATGTTACGCTTCCGTTTCAGATTGAATCAAAATGCCATACCGCCATGACATGCCTACAAAAGGTAAAAAGGAATTTCGATGGTGACAGTTGGCGCAGCTGTTCTCAAAATTAAAATGGGAGAGAAAGAAGCCGTAAAGCGCGTGAAGAATAAAAGTAGTCTAACCATAATATTATTTTGTTTGTGCAAACGTCACTCCTTGCCAATACCAATGCTGTCTACTCACTCCAACCCAACAATATCTTGAGCTAAAAATGATTGCAAAAGCTGTAGATGGAGAGTGCTCTCTTCTTGAACAAAAATATATAGTTTTTAATGGTCAGATAAAATGGGAAAAATAGCAGCTGCGAATCAAATACATTCTCAAAGTTTTCCAGTGAAAAGAGCTTATTTTGGACTGTCGAATGAAGTGGTGGGTAAATCTCCTTTGTTGTTTGTCCACTGAGTAGGTTGAAGTTTGAAGTGTGGCGACGCGGGCGGCAATAGAAGTAGACGCTCTAGCTCCCGATTTTGTTTGGAGCTGTACTCTGCAGTACACAAAAGCAAGCTTAATTCGATTCAATGATGAATTTATTCTGGGAAGAAAATTTCGAGATTGATACGAAGTGGATGACAATTTTATACATTACATTTATGGCATGGTCAACGAACCGGAACAGCTTGTCCGGAAGACTGGGGAAAAGATTTGCTTCAGTAGCTACAGATATTTTTAGAATGTTCAGAAAGAGAAAATTTCATGGGTTCTATAGGTTCATGGAAGAATAAATGACGCATTCTGAATTTCAATATGAGAATCAACACAATGAAGGCATTTTGGCTAATTCTTTTCAACCTTAAATATATTTGTATTTGTATGTGGCTATTTATTGTGAAATGGTTCGAAGAATGAATCTTTTATGTTCAAAGTTATTGGAAGGGAAGAAGCCCAATAAAATATTTAGACGTTGAGTTTTACAAAAAGGAAATATCAAAGCTTTTTTGTATTGTCGTTCAAAAGATAATGATAGCCTGACATCTAATGGCATTACGTTATGCCGATGGGTAAGATCAAAAGATAAAGAAAGACATTTTGCCCTCCATCGAAACACCTAGAGGTGTCAGTCCAAAGTCCTGCTGCGCTACAGTTTCAAATTATTTCCCATTGCGCCTGCCTCATCTTCGCATTTTGGCCTTTTTATTCTCGACATAAACCTCGTTTTCCCGGTCCCTCTAGAGAACGGGCAAATAAAAAATGTGAAAGCCTTCCATCTTCCATCAGCAGTTTATTCTCATTTCCTTTGGCATACTAGCGTCAAGGGATGAATTAACCTAAAAAGTGACGTTTCTTATCTCTTTACGCCAAACTGGGGAACAAAAGAGCATGCATATCTCCATACAAATTGCAGAACTCCAACGGAAACTTGGCTTTTAAAAGAAATGAAGCCATACATGGTGGATCCAACCGTGCACTGCATAAAATGTCATTACACAAAACCCTAAGAAAGCAAAATTCATTCGTTTGCAGGCTGGAGTTCATGACAATATTTTCTAATTCCATGCAAAAAAAAAAAATACCCCTGCGTTTATTGCAAGTTGAGCATGTAGTATTTAAAGTACATATTTTCGAAAGCAAGATTCTAGTTTAAGTAATTTCAAAGTTTAATCAAGCATAGACGAAAATTTAGTATGTACGTATACAATACCTATACTACGTTGCGGATTTGCATGGACGGATTTCGAAGAATATTGATTTCCGCTACGGCTATAATTCAGAAGCCTTAATAGACTTCAATGGAATAACCTGAGGTAACTAAATTATGTCACCCACGAACAAAACGATACACGTCTTGCAGTAAAGTTGAAGGGATCTACAATTGCAATCTATTTTCCGAATGACGTTCATCGTGCCAACGAAGGTTGCAGGTGCGGTTCAATTTCATTTTCGCTACATTATTATCCCCTGAAATCTGGTAAAATGCCGGGGGAGGAAGAGCAAGCTTAACTCAATGTGCGATATGAAGTTCCACGGTACGAGGGATTTCACACAAAAATGTTTTCCAGTCATTCACCTTTAAGAAATCAGTGGTTTAATTTAAGAGGAATGAGTAAGTGCGACATTATATCTTTCGCCTGAAGTACCTTGGTGCACGCCGTCTCACAGAGACTTCTTACAATAGGTAACCTGTCTCATGCACTCAAGGGTTACGTTGCGGTTGGTTACAAAAATGAGAGAACATAAATGTTGACATGACATATGAGCGATGTTCCGTCGTCTTTGGTGAAGGCAACTGCTGGAATAAATAAATGAGAAATAAGATGGAGAAAAAGAAATGATGGGGAAAAAGGATTTTTGAGACGGCTCCATCTAAAAAATAAGAAGGTAATGAAAGTGAGTAATGTGAACGTCTTTGCAATGTGGAACACTCTTCATACATTATTTTCTTGTAAAAAAAGAGGGATTTTGAGTGAGAGAAAGCTTGAGCTTCCATTTATAGTTATACTTGGTTCCATTAAGTATTTACCGAAAGAAAGTATTGAATGAATGTTGAAGTCTTCAAAACGTTTTCGGATCAAGATGAGGTGCGGGAAATCGGAATAGTTTCCATAGAAATGACTTTTTGGCTTTACGATTTTCCCCTAAAGCCGGTAGCTTGGCTTTCAACTTTCTCGAAAAAAATGTATGAAACTTAAGATGAGATAAAACACTGATTTGAGATATGAGATTATAGGCACTTTTGATTGTGAGAAGTGCTCAAAATAAAGTATGCCTGGGAGGAAAGATGAGTAAGTGTTTCGTGTTTCCCAATAAAAGTCTGTTTAATAACTTTACTCCAGAGTGTTGACTGGAGGATTAATTATACGAAACCTGACTACTAAAAGCTTTGAAACACTTGCAATCATTTGTAACAAGTTTATTTTTACCAGAATTTATGGAGTTTTGCATTGACTTTTGATTTTTAAAAGCATAAACTTCAAATCCATTTTTAAAGGCTCCATGATTACTACTCATATGAAATATTGCTATCTCTTTCTCTGATGACATTTAAGTCAAGCTAAAAGTGAGCTTGAATATCGAAGAGGAAAAAGTCTAAATATTTTTCAGTGTTTCGTAAACATAAAATGAGGGAAATGGATGAATGAAGAGATTTTATAAACATGTCAGCGCTGAAAAGATTTTGTTTATGAAATGGTTTTCTTTAAGAAGATAAGTATGAAGTCAAGGCATTTCATAAACTGGGGCATTAGGCTATTTTTCAAAGACTTAACTACCTAACTGACACGCCAAACAGATGCTACGTTCAACGCTTTTCATGTTGACGATGAAACGAAGGTCAACTACAACTGTACCATGAAAAATCTCAGCTTTCTATACGGTATTTATTTAATTCTGAATCCGTTCATGCCTTTCAAACCTAATTGCAGTTTATGTATGAAAACGTAAATGTAGCATTAATATCATAATAAGAATGGCTCTACCTATAAGGCAAGTACATACTACCGCTTTATGTTTTTATTTATAGTTTCTCCAAATGATCCAATTAACCCTGTCAAAATAAATGGCATTGGGAAAATGGGAAAAGTTTTCGGGCTAAGGGAAATTTAGTTGTAATAGGTTTATATAGTAGATTTGATGATAATTTATTCTCTCTTGTTTTATTCTAATATGTAAAATCATTTAAAATTGGATAAAATGCATCCGGAGTAAAAAAAACGTTCCCCGACTAAGAAAGTCAGCCTTCAAATGAAAGCTTCGCATTCTATTGCTTCGTAAGTTTGCACTTAATGCACCGCATTCTAGTTTAAATTCACTTTACAGAATCAATCTGCATGTGTTTAACAGATGATTGGACTTCTTTCCTAATTACCATTTGCCCACTCATTAAGTCTGCAACCATGTAAATCAATGAATAATGAGCAAGACACGCTGATTTTTTAGTTTCGCATTCGCAATGTGGTTCGTGGTAATTCTCTAAAATCTGATCGTTATTACTAGGTATTTAATATGTTTGAGTATGAATAGAAAATTTCAACTGGGAAATTGGCGTCAGCTTAACTAGAACCAGCAGCAAAAGAAGATAATGCATTTCAATGTCAACTCAAAGCACTTGAATATTTCTTTCATTGCGTCCCGGTCAAACTTGACAGTAAAACTTGAAGCGTGACACAAAACAAGCGTTACGCGTAATCCCAAAAATTCAAAGCAACAAGGATTATAACAGAACACGACAGCAAATTTTGATTTTGTAATCCTTTGCTAATGTACGCCATGTAATGATAACAAGTGCTCTAAAAGTAATTTTTTCTTTGTTTTATAAAGAGGGGAAAACATTTTTCTTAAAAGCTCTCTTAAATAGCGAGAAAAACTGTAACAAATGGCTTCAGGCGCTGCTGTCATTTGGTTAAGGTATTAAGACCGCATGTTATGCTTTTTGTTGCTGAGAAGAAACTCCTTTCCCCTTAAACCTTCTAGTTTCTTTACTGGATAAAACAAAATGTTTTTTCTTCACTACATTTCCTAAGCAGAGCATTACAGATTGCCTAGAGAAAAGAAACTGGCACTATGAAATAATCATCATCATAACGGTTCAGTACATCTTTGTTCCCCTTCATGATCATTCTCATCACCATCAGCATCAACGGCAACCGTCCT
>JAHZMX010000138.1:0-11391 GCA_027743895.1 Seira musarum
GTGAGGTCCAAAGGTAGGGTCACAGGTAGGTCCATAGTGGGGTCACAGTTCACAGAAGCATTTCGAGAAAAATTTTCATACTTGTATTACTTGCTTACATAAGAATACCTACAGATACCTACCTACCTACCTATAGATAGAAATTTTTTACCGAAATTTTATGACAAGTTTTTGAAAAAAAGTAATAATAATTTTATGTCATGTGTAATACATTTTATATACCTACATTGGCATTTTTTTACGGCTTGTTGTATAGAATGCATACATTTTCATGTATTGAGAGTCGAAGAGATTTATGTATTAAAAGGAGTTTTGTTCCTGGTTAGCCCGACATAATAATGTGCTATTTACAAATGGAAAATAAGATAGGTTATTGAATAGGATGATGATTAGGAAACGTCAAGGTCGCCTATCACCTTGCACTGGTTCAAATTTGACCATTCGAATGCTTATTTTGTGTCATTTTGGCATGTCAGTTAGCGCCATACGTTTCGGTTTCGGTCATAACTTACAATTTTTTTATTGAGTGAGATAGATTAGGTGGTGTAGTGAAGTTTTCTTTAGGTCGCATTTGTAAGTCACTATACATAAGGATATGATAAAGCGTTGCTGCATTTTAAAAATATGTATAAATGAAAAGCAAGAGATATTTAGAAAAGTACAAAGATATAATGATACATATGACAAAAAAGCATTACGGTCCCGCTATCTCAGCAAATCGCACCGAAATGCAAAATACAATATGAAACTTCTCGTGAATTCATGAATTTTTTATTTTTTACTATTTGATGGAATGATCGTAATCAAAAATATTAACTTCCGATCTTTTATTTATACCAGCATATGATCTACCAGCTCGGCATAACATACACAATTAACTATATAATTTTGACCTCGTACCTCCATTAATCTAAGCACGCATAACCGAACCCGAAATGGATGTCATGATGAAACCTGTGAAAGTTTCGTACCGTCTCCGTCTCACATCAAGATCGCTCACATGTTTGATCTTTTGCAGTCTCCACTCCAACTACGATTGGGGCATTTTAAGATGAATTCATTGCCTATTTGTGCGAGTTTAAATAGTATTAGTATTAAACATTTAACTAGGAACCGATTGTTTGCAGGCGGAAAACTGGATACAGAAACTTTAATTAAATGTGGATGATAATTTCATTGCAGATTAATTTTTTCCAGCTCAACTAGTCCTAGTTATTTAACATTTAAAAATTTTGTAATCCTTGGAATCAAGTTCATTTAAACCTTATAACTTTGGCAAGATAATTCTGATGAAGGCATTAAGTGTATGTGGTTAAATAATAGGAGTAAATAATTAGACCACGTGTAACGATAATATTTACTGATTAGTTGCTTACCATACAACAAAGTAAATAGAGTTACGAATTCTTTTAAAAAAAAAATCTTTTGAGACTTGCTTCCCATTTTTGATGGAGAAAAGAAGAGCTTCTCTATTTCTTTGGTATTTTGAATGACAAATATAACGTTTAAAACATTAAAACCAACGTCAGTAAATATGTAACACAAAAGAATTAGCAATACACATAGCCTACAACATTTAATGAAAAAGGCTTCGATTGCATCAATGCCAATGCAATTACTGTACAAGCCAAGCCTAATGAAATGCATGCATGGCATTTGGGGTTTGACGAAAATTTGTCACACAATAGTTATACGTAGCTGGAGAAAGAAAGGAGAATCTAAAACATTGACCATCTGTTTTTGTGAAAAAGTCAAGTTTCAACTGAGCTTGTCTAGTTTGTATAGATTTAATGCAATATCTATAAAAATAGCCAAGACTTATATGAGAAATTTTTTGAGCAATTAAATATAAGACGAGTCCTAAAAATTCCTCAAGGAGTGACTAGTAATTTTGTTAAAACGAAATTCATGTGTAACGGACGGATATACAATGGGACACATAAGTCACTTTCAATCTTACATAGAAAGAAATATTATCCCACCTCTGTACGTCAATAAAATGGGACGGGGAGAGTGTGGGACTGCTGGGATCTACCATATGACAGTTGCAAGAACCATCATCATATCAGCTTCACAATAATTCTCAAATAAAGCTGATCCAGTAGAAAAATGGCTATCGCAGAACGTATTATATTTATTTATAGGATTAATAATTCATCATAAAAATAATAGTAAATGACCTTCGCATGATACAGAAATTCAGTTTAATTTTTAAAAAAATTAAATTTGATTAGATGTGCAATAAGCAATTTGTGTTTCATATTTTGTTCTAGCATTTCTTTATCATATCATCATGATCGATTCATTTCAATTAGAATACCAAAATCGGATTTTAGCATTGAAGGATTGAGAGTATTGAAATCCTAGTTAACCTAGTACTCCATTGCTACTGGTCGCAGTTATTTTTGTGTTAGTTCATGATCAATGGTCACCTCAGCTCATAAAAGTAATAATACGCAGTTTCGACCCGAAATTTAAAAAAAAGATGCGCATTCTCTTTTTAAAAATTAAAGGAACATATATGCAAACATTAAAATATATATTGTAAATCAAAATCACTAAATTGCAAATACTGTACATTCATGCATTGTAAACGAGACAGGGCCAATGGATCCCAAAATGATCCTGGTGTCAAATACAAAATCTTACAATCATAATCATGCCCAGAGTGCACGTATCTAGAATTATACTTGTGTCATTATATTCGTAAATTAATGGAATCTTTCGAAGGAAAACATTCTTGCGGAACATGCAAAATGCAACACTGTCAAAATATTGAAGACGTGAGGGTTCATTGTTTTATTTTAAAAAAATAATACAATTTCAATTGTTGTTCATTTTCAGTACAAACTTACGGAGAAAACCACCGCTGACTTAATCAAGTGAATAAAAATATCATTCTTATTCTTTACTTTTAATTAATGAGAGAGCAAGGAGAAAAGAAATGGCGATGGACAATTTACCGAAGTGGTTGAAAAAATTAAGTCTGAAATTGCAGCAGAATAATACCATACAAATTTGAAGTGCAAATAATTTGAGTTTATTAGCTGATCTATGATCATGAAAGTGTTTTAGGATTATAGTCATCATGTCTGGTTGAATCAACAGTTCTAAATTAAAGTGCTTTGGCCGTTATGCATCGGAATAAAAATCATTGCGAATTTCTTTTAGCTCCACACATATTACAAAATTGAGACATGACATGAGCATGCGAGAAAAAGACCATTCTAGAAGAACATCATTCAATACTTGGTATTAAAAAAAATAATGCGGCTAGTAAAGCTGGAATTTTGGAAATTCGCCCAGGGTTTCTTCCAACCACGCTTTCACGATTTATAAATTGTTGGGGGCATGGAATCTGAGGATATATAAATATATAACCACAAAAAGCGGTTCTATATTTTCTATCCTCTGTTGCCTACTTTTTTAGGAATGGTTGGGACAAACATGCGATGGTAGTGCAAAATGTTGTATTTTGTTTGATTATATATACACTGACTATGACGATGATATAATGTAATACTCTCAAACCCAATCCCAATACCACCGCCCCTACCTGGGAGGGATGCGTTGCTACTGCTAACAGGCCATTGAACTGATTCCCTTCTCCTCACCCTTTTCAGTATTCATCATTGTCAGTAATTTCTTGCCACTTCTAGGTTCAGCATTCATGATTAAACTAAATGGGTCGATATGTATTTAATGGATGCTACTATCATGTCATCATGCCTTCTTGTAATCAATCGCTGTTACACGTGCTGTGATTTTATTTTAAAATAATTGATGACTATTAATCGTGAATAATTAATTATACAATGCGCCGATGATATGTATGCTTATCTCTTGCAACAAACTTCAAAATAAGCATATAAGAAGAATGCACGAAGACGATATCCTACTGGTCTCACTTCTGGACTGTTGATTTCGATATTGACCTTCAAAGATTCAAAAATGAGATTACCTCATTACCTAGTATTTATGCATCAAACGGCAGCAACAATGTACCCATACCCATGCCCTTGATTCTATTGTATTATAGTATTGAGCTGTAGACGTACTTATTTTATGAAGCCTAACGTAAGTATGGTGAACTTATGGCTATGACAAGGTAAAGACCGATGAGGTATAAGATGCAGTGCACGCAGACGACGATCGAATCGCATTTCTCATAACGCCCCAAGATTAAATATCTCCGCATGGAAGATTTATAATTTCTTTTTGCTCCCTTCAGATTCAGATAGCTGAGTTTAGTGCTTTTTACAGCACACTGCCACCCATCCACGAAAACAAGAACGAATGAATTCGTGTCGGGTGTCGCCATTTAACTACTAAAGAAATCATAAAAGCATATAGATAGGTAGGTAATGTATTCCAGAATTAAAAGCTTTCTTTTGATTTGAAAAAAAAATCGGCAGAAATGTCCATGCAGGCTGTTTGCAATGACGATTTGTAAATCATGAATGCTTCCTTTATTCGATGTAAATATTCCGTTACAAATAGTATGGATTTCTGCCATCGATTTAATTTTGGAACCAATTAAAATTGGTTGCTCAAGCCATAGAGCAATCTTAAATGCCAAGAGATGCCAGAAATGGAAATAACATGAAAATCACTGCGCTTCAACCGTTATGCCATCTGCCTTACGTATTGCTTCAACAAAAAATGTGCAAATGCCAAATAAAAAAGTATTATTATATCATGAAATAATATTATGTAAAAAACGATTCAAAGTTTCGATATTCATTGCAGGCGCGGGTGTTCCACCTACAGAATCAAGGTCTAAACCGGTGATGAAAACATTAATCCATGACACATAAAGATACTGAATTTAATATAAAGAGACTTCCCCTATTACTTACAATTATACTAATTACAATTTTTGTGTCTCGCTTCAATAAGCGTACCGACCAATACTTTTAGAAGTATAACATCCGTTACATCAATATTAAAACAAAAGCAACATTCTTTTCAGTCATGAGATGAACTGCTATGGTACATGGTACATTTATGGTATGTACTTCAAGCGGTTCTGTTAAAATTAAAATGCTCAACTATGCCGTTTTAAAAGATCAATCAGAATCGTCATCATCTTCTTCGTCGTCAAAGGAAAGCAGCGTTTTATTACTTACTTTCTTCATTGCACTTTCCTTCTTTGTCAATTTTTGTCGTACTGAATCTGCCTTGGAATCTTCTGCCGCTCGTTTTGTTGGCTTACGGAACACAACCCGCCCGCTGCTTTCACTTTCTCCATCTTCTGTAGCATTTGCTTCTCCTGAATTTATAGAATAAATAGAAGAGTGAGGTTTTTTATCTTTCTTGCTTTGCCCCAGTTGTATTTGTAGAATCCATTTATCTTATTGTTTGCTAGTTTAGTTAAGCAATAAAATTTGAATTACCTTCTTCGTCAAAGGCGCCCATCTTTTCTGCTTCCTCAGCGGTGAGGTCGCCAGACTTTAGGACGACAACAGTTGGCCTTTCGTCATCTCGATCTTGCTCGTCTTCCTCTGTTGCTTTCTCCAGCTCTGCTCTCTGTTTCAATGCCAATAAAATATATTCATAGAATGCAATTAAATATTTTTTAGTTCGTTTGACTAGCTTATCTTGCCACCTAAAGCCGATATGTTTTTTTACTTATATTCTTGATTCGGCAAAGGAGCTATATTCAAGATCTTTTCCATATTTGTATATGTATAATTTTTTGTATAAGGAACCTTTGTGTCAATATTGGGACCTTCTTGATATCCGATTTGCTCCTTAATCCGTTTCAGAAAAGCAGGTTCGGGTGGCTTGTTAAACGCTACGCCACCACCACCACCACGACCTCGCTTACCCCTCCCACCCATTTTCAATAAGATTTCAAAGGTAGTTCACAAGTGGTATTTCAACAGCTACGTAACCAAATCATCATTTCAATCGAACTTCAACGTAGAAGTTATAGCCTATATAGGCTAGTGTCTTTTCTTTCAAGAAAGTTTTAAGAATATTTGTACATAATTGGAACTTTTCTGATAGTTTTTATACAATCAAAATACCGGCCAGTTTTCAAGTTAAGCTTTTAATTAGATCGCGACTTTCTTTAGCTGCAAACAAAAACCAGAGAAGACCTGCGTAATGAAATATAATGACAATTATGGTATCGGTATTTAATATTTTTATCACTCTATGAAGTTCCAACTCAGAATTATTTTATAAGCTACTAGTGCTATCAACTTAAACTGCTCTGCTATTAATTCAAGTGCAATGCAGTTTTAATGAAGTGCAAATGAAACATTTTATGCAAAATGCAGCACTTTACGCACACATCCACGTCNAAATATAATGACAATTATGGTATCGGTATTTAATATTTTTATCACTCTATGAAGTTCCAACTCAGAATTATAAGCTACTAGTGCTATCAACTTAAACTGCTCTGCTATTAATTCAAGTGCAATGCAGTTTTAATGAAGTGCAACTGAAACATTTTATGCAAAATGCAGCACTTTACGCACACATCCACGTCCTGGTCCTATTATAAAACACCAATGCAAAATATGACAGGACAATTACAAAACGCATAAACATCATCAAAAAACAGAAAACAGCAACAACGTGCACTTCTTTACTTTTGCCCTTGCCAGCTGTTAGTAATGCATATTATGCCGCATAATGCTTTTGAAAAGCAGAAAGCGATGGGATGAAATGAAGAATGCATCAATAAGCTGGCTTTGGATTTTCTGCCTGCATCTTCAATCTTCATTGCCTTACTCGGCTCATCATCCAAAATTATTCTGGCTGTAGCTGTAGGTAACGATAAAAACTCGATTGAGTTAATGAGGAAGTAGAAAAGTTTCAATTTCGAACGGCAAGCGGCTCTCTAAACTTTCATCAAGTTTCTCAGGGATTATAAGATCCCAGGGGTCATGCAGAGTGCAGGGGCTCCGAGATCAGAGAAACCGATGTTGATAATGAGTGTTAATCCTCATGTGAAATGAGAGAAATCCTTCTGGTTAATTGATGGGCGGCGGAAATTAGTTGTATTGAATACATCTTTCAAAAATTAATATAAAAGTCCTTTCCGACTTTGCATAACTTGTATATTAGCCTCAGAATAGCCTCGGAGTGGTGGAATGAGAGTAAGAAAAGAGTAGAAATCATATCATCATAATCATTTATCCCACGTTGCTTAATAAGTATCTGTCTGGAACAGATGAACAGATCAGATCAGATCGAGAGCCAGTCCCGGCACATTACAGCTCTATTTCTATACATATTTACGCATTCACATTTCACACATTGTGATGTGATTCACGATCACGATCAGTCAGTTGTTCTGCTTTGAAAACTACGTGTTCATTGAGAATTGGGCACGGCACTGAAACGAAAACTGCAAGCCGGAAAAGCAAAAATTCACGAGTAAATATTTAATTTAATTTCGAATTCCTTGTGTCGTGTATTGGTTTTGCTTATCTATGGAACTTTTTTCTTGGGAAAGGTTTTATGAGTCACATTGGAATATAAACGAAACAGGAAGAAACCTTATAAAATTCAAAGTGGGATAATCACTTTCATCTTCACATCCTGAAAAAATCTGGCGTTATGAAGATGATAAGCTATAGTATAATTATCAATTGACACTGACAGACGGTTTTGCTTTTGCTAAGATATCCTCGGGTTTAGTTGGATTTCCGGTCCGGTTATTTGCTTATAAACAGTGGCTGTGGCTGGTGTATGTATGTATAGTTTCGTGTTTTATTTGGAATTGAAGAATAACTGAAAAATAAGAGCTGTGCTATAGTGCTAACTCTTTAAACATGGGAGCCAAAGCTGAATTTGAAAAACAGAATCGTTCAAATACGTGGGGTAAAGTTCTAAGAAGACAAACGGAGTGGCCAGATAAGGTATGTATGAATGGTGGTAGCATATGAAATGAATAAATGAAACGATTACTTTTTGAAAGACATATGTTTTACTAAATCAGAATAACTTTTTTAGGATGAATTTCTGGATATCATCTATTGGCTGCGACAAGTGTTGGGAGTTGTATTAGGACTGATCTGGGGTCTCATACCTTTAACTGGAGTATTTGAGACTGTCTTTGTAAATGATTAAATAGTTATATCATATAAGACTTATGTGTGAGCTAGAGATAGTCAATAGTTAAATATTTGTCAAAGTAATATGCATTTTTACTTTCACAAGATTTCCCAATTAAAAATGTTCTCTTATCGTCTACGTAAATATATATAAAAGCCATCTATTTTTTCACTTTTAAAAGAGTTTTTTAATTTTACTAGGTAACATGGATTGTGGTATATTCTGGTCTTCACTTCTCTGACCACGACTTTCAACCGTTTGCATCGGTATAAAAATTAGAGTAACATGCATAAAGTTATGATATTCGTGCTACTATTTAAATGTCTAAATATATAAAGTTGTACATCATTAAGATTTGTACCGGCAATGTTTAATAATAAAACTTAATATGCAAACTTTTCTTTAAAATCTTGGGAGGTAAAATTATTTCAATCATTGTATTATAATTATAATTATTAGGTAACACCACGCATAATTGGAAGCGACACACAGTAGAAGTGAGAATGTCAATTTTAGAACTTTCTCCAAAAAGGAGTAAGATCCAAGTGTACAAAAGCAAAATAGACCCATCCCTGCCGGGATTCGAACCCGGGACCTTTGGATTAGAAGTCCAACGCGCTAATCCACTGCGCTACAGGGACAATTGCTGATCGATAGACGGAAGAAAACCATTCTCGTTCACCGGCATCAAAGCTTGTATTTTTTTAAGACCAACAGCATAGCAGAGCATCAACTTTTTCGTTGGATTCATTTCACGTTCACATGTACCTTACCTCACTGTGAGGTCCTCACACTTTCGTGTGCATGTTTTACCCTTTTCTTCTTGCAGCATCCCACAAGACACGCGAGCGAACAACGGAACAACAATTATATCCAAAGAACAAACTAAAGATAAAGTCAAAATCAAACCACTTGCATTCTAATGTATAGGAGCAGTTTTCTTCACTGTGCTCCGAAGGATGTTGCGGGGTAATTTTCCACGTTTAAATGGAAAACAAAATGAGTTTTTAGTTTTAGCATGTGTTATACTTGTTACATAGTTACTCGTTTCACGCATCTCCCTTAGTTCTTGTTTCGCCGCTCTCGCTCTTCTCTGGTTTTCTTCTCTTGTCCTTGTCACAGTCGCAATTTTTCTTTGATTTAGTGAGAGCAATTTTTGTTCCGTCAGCAGCAGTGGTTATTATTGGTTTACATAGGGGAAAATTACAAATTCAAAACTATCTATCTTCTCTTGACCGGCGAATTTCACTTCCTTAAACTTAAGTATGAATCGACTCACCCATTTCCCCACACTGTCCAAGCCTTGTTCATTAATTATTAAAAAAGGAAACGGTATAGGAGCAACGATACAATCAGGTAAATTGCTCACATTTCAATCTCTTTGACTGGTTTCTAANCTTCTCTTGTCCTTGTCACAGTCGCAATTTTTCTTTGATTTAGTGAGAGCAATTTTTGTTCCGTCAGCAGCAGTGGTTATTATTGGTTTACATAGGGGAAAATTACAAATTCTAAACTATCTATCTTCTCTTGACCGGCGAATTTCACTTCCTTAAACTTAAGTATGAATCGACTCACCCATTTCCCCACACTGTCCAAGCCTTGTTCATTAATTATTAAAAAAGGAAACGGTATAGGAGCAACGATACAATCAGGTAAATTGCTCACATTTCAATCTCTTTGACTGGTTTCTAACATTATGTCTGTGATAAAAGTTATAAATAAACTATGCAAAAAAGTTTGAGTTTGAGCTTATTTATTTTTGTTAGTAATTATGCATCATTTTTTAAATTGATTTTTGTAGGATATCTTCCCGTCATTTCTACAACTCGTGTACGCACCATACACTCAACACAGGCTCAAGCTTTCCCTGGTCAGACTTGGAGAAAGAAGTAAAGTTTTTATTATATTAAATGATGTCATCTCACAGTCATGATTCATTGCAAGTGGTGTGAAATTTAATTTTTAACTACTGCTTTCTCTTTTCATAGACAAGGACTGCCTGCAAATCCAAATGCATACGGTCCTTTGACTGATGGGCCGGACTATTCATATTTAGATGGCAGACCAACTCCTCCGGGGCATAGCAGGATTAAAAGAGCAATTGAACAAAAGGAAATATCTGTAAGTTATGTTATTATATATTTACGTGATATTAGAGTCGGACTAGGGATTGCTTGGTAGTTACCTTCGAAAGTAATTTTTAAAACATGTTTTTGCTTTTATCCAATCTGTAGACCAAAATTATTGAACTAACTAATGAGGTAGATTTTGCTGTTGCCCGCCACAAGACTCGATTGCAAAATGAAAAGGATAAATTAAAATCGATTCATGACAGAAAATTGAAACCAAAAGGCAATATTCCTCCGGAAACACGTTCATCACTTTAGCTTCAGCCCACTGCCACTGATTAATCATCTACTAAAGACGACCGAAGAACCACCAATGATGTACATATAAATTGTAGAGCCTAGTCAACTGTAAGTATTTAATTCTTTATCGTATTTCTTCTGCTAATATGATTTTGAAATTCGTGTTTAGATAAAGATAATCATGCGCTTGTTCTTAGCTTTTTCCATCGTGAATTAAATTATGTATTTCAAATGCGATATTTGAGCAGGAATGCAATTAATCTCTTAAACTTCATAATGCATTTTTTTTGGCTACACGAGCGATGAGATGAGAGATGAGCGCACAAAAAATAGTCCGGTTTTGTTTTTATTCCATGTATATACGTGAAAACGTGCATTTCATTGTTTTTGGATTAAACTGATTTGATTGGAGTATTCTATCTAATGTCACGCGTTTTATGGATCTGGTTATTAAAATTTGATGTGACAAAATCAAGTTTTTCAATTACCCTTCTCGGGTCTAGTAATTTGCATTTTTTTGCAATATGGGTGCGTTGGGGTAGTATTATGAACTATCAGCTTTGAAGTATGGACCAGAAGATTTAAAACGTTGAAGAATATGAGGAATAGGAAAATTTATTTGACTTGCACTGACAAACAAATAGCCAACGTATATATTTCTTCAGTAACTTCGATTTGTGCAACCATGTTTTGATCATGTGCATATCATTTATTTGGCATTGTGAACATACAAATACATAATCCAAATTAGAATACTTTATGATTGATTCCATCGTATTCATAATTAATAACATGCCACAAAAGTTCTCAGATAAATAAATCATTTATTTATTTACTATCGACTACGTATGATGTAATTACCCTAATGAACTTACTAGACTACTCTACTGGTGACATGAAGACTAGTCTCAATTAATTACATATTTGACTGCTAAATGCCATATTA
>JAHZMX010000139.1:0-10329 GCA_027743895.1 Seira musarum
CCAGTTTTCCGAAAATATAAATCAAAATATCGGTTTAAAAATCAAGTAAAACGCTTTTTATCCAAAGCCAATTCGGCAAAACTGTACAACCTTATCTTATGTTCATAATCTGCTACATTTCCAATGGTTCTGACCAACTAATTGAAAAAAATTTTATATCATTGTTGCATTTTGCACAACCCTGATTTTGGCCTATGCTTTAACATGGGAAAATTTTGAATTTATTTTAAAATATCTCCGGAGTTTATGAATCTTGGCCAGATTTGATTTTTGGATTATATGTTTTCAACCATGCTCTATCGATCTATGAAAAGAAAATGGGGGGTCAGGTCGGCCCAGTCCGTATAACCCCATTGTTAGTTAATGTTTTAACAGTTTGTTTAGTAAAAATTCAACCATTGACCCTGGTGTTAATAGTTGACCTATAATTCTGAAACGAAATAAGTGTCGTCCTCAGCACGCTGTCGTCATGGAAACTTGCAAATTTGACGTCAATCCGCGATTTCCCTTGAAATAAATCGCGCTTACGGACACATCAGTTTTAATATTCGCAAAAAATCAACTTAAAACATTAGGTCTTGGGTAAAGTGTTATTTAGTTTAGCGCAATGCACAACTTTGGACAATCGCGAATTCATGGTGGTAAAAGATTCATTATCTGCTCAACTGATCACTAACTAAATAATCGTTGACCATGTAAGCTATATCTACTCTAATCTATGTTTCTGGATTTATGAATTTGTTTTCCTGATCTCTGCCAATAATTATGATATCATAAGTGTTTTATAAACCTGCATAATTACCAAAAACGAGATGATTGATGTGTTTTTGTTGCTCAATCTATCCCCCCCACCCGGTAATTAGCTTCCTCGAGAAATTGATCACAAAAGTTGTAGTAAAGGCAGTTACAGTAATAACACCTTTTTTAATATGGTAGGTCTCACAATAAGTGCAATATTTTACCAAAACGCTCATGCCCTCCAGACCAGCGTGTTGTATGTATGTAATTTAGAGGGGACTGATAAATTAGCTTATCAACCCTGCCGCCGAATCCAATGAAGATTATTGCAGTCCACCTCCTTACGTTACACGGTGATATTGGTGGAAGGAGAATTACTATTGGTTAGAGCAATCTATAAGAGGCTAAGATACTACTTCTGCTAGAACTGAACAACTAACGGAAATCCTGATCACTACGTTTGAATAATTGGTACGTTGTGCCGGCAAACTTCGCTCTCATATTGCTCATCAACAACTAACACATTAATTCAAACCAAAGCTAACAGCATCCGAGAACTAACCGAGAGTAATATCCTCCAATATTTTCTTTATATATGTACGAGCCAAGTGGTGTTTTAATCCACTGGAAATGACATGACCAGCTAGAGATTGAAGCTGTAACCGGTACCCCAAGTTGGCTAGTTTTCACGTGCTCTTATGAGCTCATTTATGTATTATTATGTTTATTTACTATGTTGTAAGAATCTTATAATTGGAATTTGAGTGAAACACACTCAAATTGAATTTAGATTAAAGCAAAGGGTTAGCAATTCAAGTTCAAATAGTAGAGTTGTAGTTACGGAAAAATTTCATAGCCTATATAACGATCTAATAAGGCGTTTTAAAGGAAATTGTGAATGACATATGACAATAATAAAATGGTTCAGTTCAGTAATCAGTTAACAAGTGCTCCCAAAAATGTGATTTCTAAATATTATAATCTAATTTGCTCTGTTTTACAAGTTCGTTTACGACAAAAAAAAGTATTGCACAAGTTCCATAAATTTCGAGTTTTATGCCACCGTAACTTAACTTAAAATCTCTGGTTGTTTGTTAGAATCGGAAAAAGATTGGTAGAATTTTTCTTGTAAAATAACCTAAATTTTGATTTTCTGCTGCAGTTGTAATTAAAAAACGTAATTTTGAATAGATAAATCTTGGGGAAATTTGCTGCCGCACCGAAAAGAAAAACTTCTGCTAAACCTCATAAAGGTATCTCAAAGTTCATGGTTGCAGACTTTCATCTTCATATTAAAACAGCGATAATGACTTAGCCGACGAGGAATGTGCACGGTTCTAGTCTTTTAGATTTCCAAACCAACATCGCCATTGGATAGAGCATTAAAAATAGTACATATACTGTGGAAGTCAGCTCAACATGAGCCCTTTTAGTGATTCACTGTCGACTGTCGACTTAAAATTTCTAACCATGAGCTTTAGAATAATGTTAGTGGTGTTTTGCATATGGTAAACGTCATTGACCATTCGTTCCACCTGTGACTATCAAAAATTCAAGTTTTTAACGTGAAAAAGTCATTAGCACAATTTAAGAAACGGCAATTAGACGCAATTTTGGCAAAAAATTGAGCATTATACATCACGGACAAATTTTGAGAATTTTTTGTTTTGCTAGACTCTATAAAATGTATCCTGGAGTTTCCAGTTGCAGTTGCAAAATTTTAAGTCGACAACGAACCACTAAAGGGGCTCATGTTGAGCTGATTTTTCACACCACATGCATTATTTTTGATGCTCCATCGAATAGTGAAGCCAATTTTAAAATCTGAAAGAACCTAATCTTGCAAATTCCTCTATAGCTAAGTCCATATAGCTGTTTTAACAGCACTAGTTGGTTCACTGTTGACTTGAAAGTCTGCAACCATGAACTTTGAGATACCTTTATGAGGTTTAGCAGAAGTTTGCCTTTTCGGTGAGGCAGCAAATTTCCCCAAGATTTATCTATCCAAAATTACGTCTTTTAATTACAACCATAGCAGAAAATTAAAGTTTATTTTACAAAAAAAATCTACCACCCTTCTTTCCTACTCCAACAAACGACCAACCATTTTAAATCAAATTACGATGGGATAAAATTCAAAATTTAGGAAACCTGGCAAATATTTTTTTCGTAAACTAATTTCTTCCGTCCTGGAGTGATCTGCAAAAGCCGTAGTAACTGAGGAAGCAAAGCCTGCTTAGCGAACTTGTAAAACTGAACAAATTAAATTCTAATATATAGAAATAAATTTATTTGGAACATATGCTAACTGATTACCAAACTGAAGCATATTAATGTTGTAATATGCCATTTACTATTTTCATTAAACCACATTATTAGATCATCATTGGTTATGGAATTTATATAAAACCAACTCTAGTCTTTGAACCGGCATTGCTGACATTTTACTTTCCAAATCAATTTGAGTGTGTATTTCACTCAATTTCGGAAATTTCAATTTGCCGGTGTTCAAGAGATTATTGCAGCATAATATAATACATTACGCAATACAATAGTAAATGTCCAGGTGTTAGAATATCTGTGCGCAAATGGGCTAAGCTCACAACAACACGCTGGCCTTTCGACATTCAAAAGAATTGACAAACTTATTAAGTGAAGAAGAAGCATAACCGTTAAGATCAAATATTGCACTTAATGTGAGACATACCTTATTGCAAAAAGTTGTTATTGTAAAAACCACTGCCTTTACTGCAACGTCTGTTATCAATTTCTCGAGGAAGCTAAATATCGGTGGGTAGATTAAGCAACAAACAACTCATCAATCATCAACCATCCAGTCTTTGAGAATTACGCAGTTTGTAGAACACACTTATGATATCATAATAAGTAATGAATAAGGAAAACGTGTTTATAAATCCAAAAATGTAGACTAGAGAAGATAAAGCTTACTTGGTCAGCAATGATTTTCGTGATCAGTTGAGCAGATAGAAAATCTGGTGCTATGCATTCGGCATTGTCCAAAGTTGTGCATAGTACGAAATATTAATGACACCTTACCCAATCTAATGTTTTAAGAAAGTTGATTTTCGCGGGAATTGAAATTGATGTGTCCGATGTTTGCGCGATTTATTACTTTCAAAGGAGATCAAAGGATTGACGTCTTTGCAACAACGTTTCCATGCCGGCTGCATACTGGGGCCGACACCTACTTCTTTTCAGAATTTTAGGTCAACTGTTAGCGCCAGGGTCAACGGTTGAATTTTTTAGTTAGCGATCTCTTAATTAATATTAAGCAAGATCATTGTATCATTATGATTTGCATTTTTTTATATTCAACAGCAAGAAGCCGTTTAAATAGTTTTTTGAAGCAAATGGCTCATGAGAGCTCTTTCGAAACTGAACAAGGCCGTTTATTTAAGTCCTAAAAAGTGCAGCTGACTACAGCGGGCGATCAAAACGTTTTTAATTTGAATTGAATTGAATTTGAATTGAATTGAATTTTTATTTGATGTCCTTTCCGGGTTACGACCCATAGGACTCTTAGAATTCATCATTAAAATTTTCAATTTACAATTGATTTGATTCTTACAATGAGCACATTTATACTAGGGATTAATAATGAAAAACGAAGAAAAAGATTTGCATCCAATTTTGAAACCAAATTTCCTTCCTTTGTGCTCATTAGTACGTCATAGTAATTAATAGTGGGTTTAATTGTAGACCAAAAAGTTTTTCAGGAGAACTTATTATTTAAGAATTTATTTATTCGTATTGAATTTGAATTGAATTGAATTGAATTTTTATTTAATGTCCTTTCCGGGTTACGACCCATAGGACTCTTAGAATTCATCATTAAAATTTTCAATTTACAATTGATTTGATTCTTACAATGAGCACATTTATACTAGGGATTAATAATAATTTTGCATCTAATAATAATAATTATAGTTTCCAGTTTTTCTCTGGTGTTTACATAATATTAATTTCATAAAGGAGGTCATCTTAATATGGTATCTATATAACCAAATAGCACTTAACAAATTATAAAAATTTGCATTACTTTGGTACTTAATACAATTTGGAATAGTTTATAGGATCCACAGTAGTAACTAATGTATTTACTTACAACTATGCCTAATTTATTTTTGTTACAACTGATTCTTATGCCAATTTTAACTCATTAACTCTTTCTCTAGAAGTCAATAATAATTTTTGCATCAAATAATAATAATTTCCAATCTTATCTCTGGTAGTTATTATAACTTCACAAAAGGTGGTCAACCTATTATAATTCCTTCATAACCAATTTACACTTAACAAATATATGTATAATTTGCATGAATTCTTCAATACTTATTAATATTCGGGATAGCTAAAAGCTTCACCGTTTAACTAGTATACTTACAACTATACTTACTTTATCCTTGATACAACTGATTCTTATGCCATCTCCAACTCACTCACTCCTCCTCTTTTGCCACTCATTTTGAAGCCAATCTTTTTCCCCACACACCATAATAGGATAAATAGCAACAATACGATTATCCCTCCCATAGAGCCAGTCATTATTATTATTTTCCCTTCTCCTCCCTCATCAATCCCCCCTCTCTCATCACTGTGGTGGATCACAATTTCCGGCTTATTATTGACTGTGTTGTCTATGCCTGCATATACCCCACCTGCAACCGCACCTTGTGCCAGTCTCCATATCCAACCAGTCCAATTAAATTTTGCGTCACCAGCCGCCACCAGCGTAAGAACAAGGAGCAACTGACAGAGGCGGACTAAACAAACATTAGTATTGGATTTACAACTTTCACTTTACAAAGAGACAATTACTAAATCAGGTTCTCTCTTCTTTTTTCTTTTTTAAATTATTTAAACATTATGTAACACCAGAATCGATATGAATAACGTCTAATAGTAATAGTTAATATAATAACAGTATACTTACTTTCCAAATCACCATGTTGCTGTTCGATTTGATTGAATGTTTGAAGGCACTTTGATTCAACAGTGGCACTTTGGTTTAAAACTTGATTAGAAAGTGTCTTGTTCTTGTAATATAAATTTTCTCAACCTCAAGCTGGCTCCAATGCAGATCTCCAACTGCTTTAATTTTTCTTTTGTAAGTTCATTACACCATTTCATATTTTTCTCTTTGAAATTTTTTCTAATCCATGATAGAGTCATAATTGGATGGCAATTAAATATAAAATGTGATATGGTGTCTTTCTCTCCACTCCCACATACTTGACAATTTGCTTCGATTTCAAATTTATGAATTTCTTTCCCATAAAAAATACTGCTGACATTTACTCTTAGCTGCGCTATCAACGATATAAGGCGATGTGGGGAGTCATTCAGTAGGTACTTGTTTGGAAGTATATCTTCATTTAGACGATCTTGGTAGAATTTAAAGAATTCTGATTGCCTCAGCCTATTTATGTCCTCTAGTCTTTTACTGTCAATGAAATTAAGAAGGAGAGCTTGCGCCATTGCCCAGTATTCCTTATCTTCTTTTACATGCGCTAAAGCTGGGAACCCATAAACATTAAAGAGGGTTTTACATTCCATCGCCCAATTGATAAAAATTGTTTCCCCCTCATTTATTTTATTCAAAGCTTGGAAGCATTTCTTTGCATACCTCTCATTGTCCATATCCTGTAATTTTTTCCAAAAGATGAGTGACCTTTTTAGAACCTCTAAAAAAATAGGTGGTCTTCCTGCCTCTAGTCTCAATACGAAGTCTGGTGTATACCTACTCACACCCATGGCTATCCGAAGGAATTTAGCTTGTATTTTCTCTAAAACTTTTATGTAATTATGAGCCCATATCTGGCTATTGTATAATACGGTTGATGCCACTATAGAATTAAATAATTTGATTTTGCTATTCCAATTCCAGATTTTTCCCCTTTCTAAAATTTGGCAACATGAGTTCATCGCTGTTATGCCTTTTTTTCTAAAAGATTGTGCAGCTTTTAAAAATTTTCCCGATGAGGAAAATATTACACCCAGGTATGTGTATTCACTTACAATTTCTATTTCTTTCCTATTGAAAAAAAATTTAGGTATTTTTCCAATGGCTCCTCCTCTCCTAAACACCACAATTTTAGTTTTGCCCACATTCACATTTAGCTCTAACTCCGCAAAATATTTTTCCAAAATTTCTATTTTCTTTTTTAACTCACCAGGTGTTGATGCTAATACTACTGTATCATCAGCGAACATAAGGATTTGTATACTAAAATCGGATGTAATTTTAATACCAAATGGGGATAGTTCTTTTAACCTATCCTCTATTTCAGAGATGTATAAGTTAAATAAAATTGGGCTAGTAATTTCTCCTTGGCAAATTCCCTCTGTAATCTCAATAGCATCCGTTAAACCATTTTCAGTTTTTATTCTTGTTGATAGTGAGTTATAGAAGTTACTTAAAACATTTACTAATTTACTAGACATTCCTAACCCATGTAATTTATCCCAGAGTTTGTCATGCGGAACTGACGGAAACGCCCGTTCGAAGTCTATAAACAGAGCATAAACTCTTCCCTTTTTTTTATTCAGATTTAATTGTATAGCTGAATTTAAACAGAATATTTGCTCGTCGCATCCTCTACCTTTTCTAAAGCCTCCTTGACATTCCGGAATTAACTTGTTTGTTTCTGCCCATAAGGTTATTCTATTATTTATAATCTGCGTAAAACATTTGAGTAAGTGATTTAGGAGGGATATTGGTCTATAATTTTCCGGTAAATCGCTTCTTCCTTTTTTAAACAACATTGAAGTTATTGAAACCCCCCAGTCTTTAGGCATTTTTTCATCTTCTAGAATTTTATTAAACAATTGTAATAACTTCTCCCATCCAACTTCTGGTAGGTTTTTCAGAAATTCATTCGTAATGCCATCCGGACCACTTGCCTTTCTTGGTGGGAGTTTGCGAAGTGCTTTTTTAAGTTCCTCCATTGTGATGCTGCTATCTAGCTCTTCTGATTTATTTCCTGCATAGACCTTCCCTACCTTTCGCTTTGGCATTAATTTATTGTAGAAATTTACCCAACCCTGCTTATCCACTTTATTTTCAACAAACTTTGTCCCCCTAGCCTTTTTTATTGCATTCCAAAATTCCTTTGGGTTTCTACTATCATTTATGCGCTTGTTTATCATTTTGTAAAATTCAACCTTTTTAATTTTTATGAGCCTTTCATACCTCCTCTTTGCACCGTTATACATCATCCATTTTTCCTGACCATATTTTCTTGCTAGCGCAAGCTCTTTCCCACAAACTTTTTTTGCTTCTCTGCATTCTTTGTCAAACCATGGTTTGTTCATCAGGCCTTTTTTTCTTATTATTCTCATCATATCTGCTCGCTTTGCAGCTTGACGTATGCATTGACAGAACTCTTCACATGAGCTTAACTCGGTATCCTGAAGCTGTGCATTCAAATGCTCTCTATATTCATTCATGTTTTTTTCCTCCCATATCAACCTTTCTTCCTTCTGTATTCTTCCATGTGTTAAGTTCAAGGTAAGAGAATTGACAGAACTCTTCACATGAGCTTAACTCGGTATCCTGAAGCTGTGCATTCAAATGCTCTCTATATTCATTCATGTTTTTTTCCTCCCATATCAACCTTTCTTCCTTCTGTATTCTTATATTCTTATATTACGGTATTTTATACTGTCATCACCTTGACCAAAATTGATTGCTGTGAGCCACAACGCTGCCATTAAAGTCTTTTCCGCACATGGCTCTTCACAATCCAAAATTACGAATGCCAGCAGAACGTATAGAAATGTAAATGCAAACATAAACCATACACTCGACTGAAGTGGTTTTAAGAATTTTGTTATGTCCATTGTAATTCTCCGCTTGGATTCTTCCTGTCCAAGAACAATTATTGAACGAAGTCCAATTGTACTGGCACCGATTGACATCCAGCCTTGCTGTAAGGAATAGACTAAGGTTTTCAACACGTCGTCATTGTGATGGTGACTAAATGTTACTGAAGGTCCGTAATCAAACCCTGTGTCAGTAGTTATGTATTGGCTAACATTTTTTGATGAGACGATGTAAATTTTCATGCAATGCGATGGATGAAGTGCCGTCCTTTTTTGTGACGGTGTGTATTTGCGAAGCCAGGGACCACATCTTTTTCTCATAAAGTTGAAGAACGAAGGGCTGACCCGTGTTCGGTAATTAAAATTGTTCCAATGGCGAGAGTTTATTACTTTCCATGACATGTCGTACTGATCCAAATGTTGAAAAGATAACTCTTTTGCTTTCTTAAGGAGTAACGTAGTGCGGAAGGTTTCAGAATTAGTTTCCCTGTTGCATGTGTAACAAGGAAGATAGATCGTTTCGGGGTGTTTTTCATAGGAAATTACAAATTTTGAATTTGGATAGAGTCCAGACATGCGCACCTTCATTCCGTTCAGTTCTTCCGTAGCTGTGGTATTAAATATAGCACCAATTATTACAAACAGGTAATTTGGAAATGCATGTTTGTTCCGGAACTCGTCAAACCAGACAAAATTAGAAAACAGCTTAGCCGTCAAGTCTGAGGTTGCAGCCGGAACCTGAACAAGAAAACTTGGTGGCACCACCAATGTTGTGCAAAACGAGTTGTGCTTTTGAGTTTGATAAATTTCAATGTACTTCCTTACATGGAACTCGGAAAACCACAGTAAAGCCTCAATTCTATTCTTCATCTGTGTCAAGTTGTTGAAGCGATCGTTGTTGAAATAATGATTGTGGGCCATTACGCAGTCGTGTTGCATTTGGCAGTGAGAATAAACCGTGTCTTGTTCATCAAATTCTTGAATGAATGTTTTCGGATTTTTCGCGATGTATATTGTGCAATTCTGAAATGTGTATAAATGCAATTGCAAAATTTGTAAATATCTGGGGCTTTTATTTATTCGCAATGCATTTAAAATGCAACTGTTGAAGAGAAGAAACATTGTCTGCAACACTTTTGGAATATTCATTTTTACAAAACAGCTGCAGGAACGTGCAAAAATGGAATTAAAAAAGCTTAGTATTTTATTAAATTGAGATAAGTATGCGGTTGTCAACTTTTTGCGAAATTATTTTTCAGGATGGTTAACTTGATAAGCTAAATGTTTTCAAATTCTTCGCATGAAGTAACATTTTATATTTCTTGAGTTGCGGTCTGCAGCACAATCAAGACTTACTTAAAGAGACGCATCACAGTTATGTTGCGTTGAGGTCTTGGCCACGCTTGATTACTCTGGAAGGGTGAATATTACTCTTCTAGTTTTTTTTTTCTAAACTGACGTTAAAACGTATGCTATATCCGATTAGAAAATTTCCGCAGGAGTATTATTTGCTATCTCAAAGACATCAAAAGCCCAATAAGGTGTCGAAATCTAGTGTCATGCATGGATTTGGCACTGGTTTCCATGTTGAAAATGACAGTTTAGAAAATTGTGGCTAAAATTGTTTGTAACCGAGTAGGATTTTCTAGAATAAATACACCCAGGAAACGTATTTTTAATAGTAAATTTAAACTATACAGTCGTGTTACTCACCTTTGAAAACCCCCATTTCCACTTTTTAAAAAA
>JAHZMX010000140.1:0-10217 GCA_027743895.1 Seira musarum
AAAGTGCCTATATGCTATAGCCTTCTTGACATGCTGAATCCGATGGAATCAAGAAAAGCTCTTGAATTGCCGTTTTTTATAACCGTCGACCGCGATACTACCTTGTTAGAGGGATCCCATTTACGAATGCACAAAACTCCATCTGTGCACATAAATAGTTTTAATGGCAGTAGATGATTAGAATTGGAAGTAACGATATGACTGAGTGAGAGACTTTAACCCTTCAACAGGAAATCTTATCGGAAACGCTGGCTGTTTCTGAGGATAAACGGAAGAGAATTTTTCTTACTTTGTCATATTTTTTCAAGGAAAAAATGGTTCTGATCGTCAAAAATGAATGGTTTATCCTCCACTCTAACTCTAACCCCCTCTGGGAGATAAACGAACCATACAGACAAACCAATCAGTTGGAGCTGATAAAGCTGACATAAAATCATAATTTTTTCAAGGCATAAAACAAATAAACACGCATGTAGTGTCCTGGACGCAAATAACTACCCGTTCAAATGCTCCAGTCTCAAAATTAGGGCAATGATTAAAACGGTGGAAACACAATTATAATAGAAAACACTTTTATTATTTTGTTAGTCACTCGTTATGCTTCACAGTAAAACTTCAATTTTCAAGACATTAAATTGCTTCCTTCCTCTTCTCTGTCTACAATTATTATTGATCTCTAGTTCACAATTACTATTGTTCTCTAAATCACAATTATTATTGTTCTCTAATTCACAATTATTACTGTTCTCTCTCTTTTTCCTCTCTCCTCAAGTCTCTAATGCTACTAGTCCTCCTCCTCACCAACACACTCAACACACTGCCAGTAGCACCATAAGCTCTGTAATACAAACATGAACGCGAAATGCAAAAATGAGACAAACTCTATGATCCACACGGAATGTATATTTACAACATGTAGAGTTGCCCCTGTGGACATATGTCCCCTGGACATTTGCTACTTTGGACGTTTGTCCTTTAGACACTTGCTTCTTAGACACTAGTCCCAAGAAATACTTGGTCATTGTTGATCCAAGTTTGTGTCTAACCATTTGAAAATAAAAATTAAACTTCGCAATATCCTTGGTACAGATCTTTCTCCAGTTTTGTATTAATTTTTCTCCTGGTTCAGCATTCACTTTCGTATTTATAGCGTCTTTTACATACAAACAATGGGGTAACCAAACCTAAAATCGGGACCAGGGAGTGTTTTCTTCTTTTCAGAATAGTTAAGGGAAATTGAAATATTAATACGAATCGAAGGGCAGGTAATAAGAGGACGTACCAACTTAAAAAATGGAGGTAGAAAAAATAAAAGCGTGGCAAATATCCAGAGCAATAAACACTTTACAAATATTGGTAAAAGTTTGTCAAAAGTAACTTGATCATCCACCATACGAGGCTTTGTTAAGATGTCGTCAAATAGAGGTCGTTTAAAGTGTATTCGGTCCGTCCAGTCAACTTGCTTCCAAATAAACTCTTGAATCCCGCTTTCTTGCAACCAAAGAAGAGACCCACTTATCCAGTACCGGTTTATAGTATGAATTATGTAAAAAGATGAATATTCCCCTCCTAAACCAGGAATTTCTAAGCAAGTAAAGTTGCCGACTCCTTTCTTATTCACAACTTTCTGAATTTGATGCCTCGCACTTTCTGTGCCCGGCGAAAGCCAAAACAAGCCAAGTTTTTTTGTTAGAAACGGAGCGACAGTAATAGATTTAAGCGAAGGCACGTAGTAAAAACTTTCGTTAAAAAGATGAGCCAAATTCTTTCTCTCAAATAACTTTATATACTCGTCCGGAATGTCTCCTTTGAAATTTTTTGCATATAAAATCTTGTAGCCGTTCTGCAACACCTCAGCTAAACTTTTCATAGCCTTCGGCGGAACAACCAATGCCACCAAGCTTGTGATATTGTTTCCGGGCAAGTTCCCCAAAAACAGGGATATCAGTGATATCAAGAGAACAATAAAACGGAACCTCCGTGTAAAGTCCTTGTTAGCGCACTGAGCCAATAATAGACTTGTAAGTACGTAAAGTACACTGACACTATGGCGCATGCTGTTGCCAGCGCAACTAACTTTGCTGATTATCCAATAAAGCGTAACGAAATAAAGAAAAATGAAAAGCCAGAATTTTATGGAAAATGGGGCAAACCAAAGTGAAATCGCCCAGTTAGCCCAGGAGTAGTTGACAGTCACTCTTTGGCAGTAAATAAAATTCTCATGACGAAATTCTCCAAAGAAATATGCCATTTTGTACAATATTGGCTCATAGGGTACATATAGGGCAAGTTTATCGGTGAGAATGAAATGCGAACTGGTTGATTCAGCTACTCCGCTGGCATTAAGTGTTATACTTAAATTATGGGATCGGGCAAAGTCGGCCATTGTAACTAGTTGTATATTGCATTGGTAAAACCAAATGCTTCGTTTTCGAAGTAACATTGGGCAAACGGATGTTTCCATATTGAATCTTTTCGCAAAACCACGGTAAGTGATAGGAACTTCAGCTTCTACCTTGACTCCTCCACCATTGAAATATAAACTTTTGTGAAACATGAGGGGAACGCTTAGCAAATGAAGTGGTGCTTTTCGTCCATTTTTGTAAATGATTCCCCCAACACTTATGCATAGAATGTTGTCACGCAAGTGAAAAATAATTTTTGATGCCGGGTAATACGGAATTTTGGATTTTAGCATGGTTTCGAACGACTTGGATGATAATTCGAGACTCTCTTTAACTGAAATTGCTACCAAATTTCTCGGACTTAGTGAAGCATCGCAAAGTTTGTAAATGTAGTTTTTAAAACTTCTCCCTTTCCAAGGTCCGAAAAAAAGTAATGATGGCATATGTAGTCTGAAAGTGCTCCATTTGCACTGCTCCTTGTAATTGTAAGAATTGTTTAAGAGTACCCTTGCCACAAATTCCTTATAAACTAGGTGGTCTTCAAATTTCTCGTAGTTGTGAATAATTATATAAAAGCTTTCATTTTTTTTCAAAACGTTTTCAGATAAGTATTTTAGTGACTGGGATGCAACTTGGTCCCACGAAGTTATCTCAGGAACAAGGAATATTAAAAATACACAGGCTAACTTCGCCGGACAGTACATTGTCTTAGCGGGAATATTTTTATTGGTGATTATTTATACAAGGTTAAGCAATCAAACTCATTCCGACTAGTGCTATACTTATTTTGAGGTATTCAACATATCGTTTAGGGCTGCCGCGTTTACGGCTATTCGTTTATTTAGCCGTTTAGTTACCGTTTATTTTTTTCGTTTAACGGCTAGTTTTCGTTTCGTTTACTACTCTTAAACGAAAACAACGTTTCGTTTAGTATCCGTAAACGAAAACGAATTACCGACTATACGTTTTCGTTTATCGTTTAGTAAAAATCCAGAATTTTTCCGATTTTCAAGTATGAATCTACTAAAAATTGTTTGGAAGATATTAATTGAGGACTTTAAGTTTATCACAATAATACAACAAATTGAGAAATAGCTTATTAAAATATCAATTTACTCGTGTTTGATGTAATAATTCGCATTATTATGCTCGGTTTTTCAAGATTCAGTGCGATTTTAAATATTAAGGACTTATTCGGCTATTAAACGGTACGTTTCGTTTAGCTGTCGTAAACGAAAACGATTTCGGCTTTCGTTTAATAATTTGCATATAAACGTGTTTATCGTTTCGTTTAGACATATTAAACGAAAACGAACTTCGTTTGGTAAACGAAAACGGTAAACGGCAGCCCTAATATCGTTGGTCGGAAACTTTAATGAGGTTCACAAAAACTGGTCGGTATATCAAAACTCTAACTCTTTGTGAAGCATGCTATCATGTTTTGTCATAACTTGTTTTGAAAACAGGAAGAGACGTCCGTTAGATAAACATGTTTGTTTTAAAATGGTTATGTCTATCATATGTACGGTAATTAATAATATTTTGTCGTGTTTTTTTTTCGTTTTCTGTCGTCGGCAAGTGCGGAAGTGGAGCAGACTGGTCAAACGAGATTTTTAGTTGTGACATGTGCTAACGAATTTCGCAATTTCTATCACGTATTGCAGCTGATTAGTAAGACAGCATCGAAAGTATATACCAAGATTTTCATTAAAGTAAGTTTAATTGCGAAAGAAAATAATGGTATTTTTTGCTAAAAATCGATTAGTAGACAACAAAAATGCTCGGTCAAACGTTGCGTAATTGCCCATTTTAGTTTATTTGCAAGCATAGCACTCAAATCGACCGACTAAAGTCAAAACCTTATAGTATTCCCAATTTTTCCATTACAGTGGGAAGCAAGATAACTTGATCTCCATCTGTCCGGATGCGATGTCATCTAAATGTAATAAAATTTACGATGTATTATTCAGGATTTTTAGTTATGCAGATCATGTCTTTCGCATTATTACTTGGCGAAAGAAATACACTAACCAACTTAATTAAATATTGCGCACAGAAATAAATTATTATTAAACTCTAATTGGTAAACATTATTCAATTAGTTAATTATGGTAGCAGTTAAATTTAATTAGCGTAATTAACACCAACGTTTAGGTTAATTATAATGAATTATATATATATTTGAATTTCCAGACGAATTTTTTTATAAAAGCCTTAATTTTAATTAACTAATGTTAATACTTAATCATCCACTGTACTTAAAAATTATTTCATTGAATTATTGAATATTTTGCTGCAATATTTGCACTATTAGGCGAAAAACATTCCCCAGTATAGACAACACTAGTAACAACTAACTAAGTATCTCAATAACCCAACGGGGTCTAACTCAGCTTCAAATAAGCTATTTCTATGACACAAACGTAATTTGCAACACTTAGTGTTTTCTTTTCATCTATTCAGCGGCTCTATCTTACGAGTGCTTACAGCATCTCTTTTTGAAATAATCGTTTCGATGCAAAATAACTGCCCATTCATTATTAGTAATGAAAAGTTCAGAGTGATTGACGGCGCTTATTAGTAGAAACAAGGTGCACTATATGAGGGACGTTTCGATTATTTCAAGAGTCTTTTGAGAAAAATGATACACTAACACTACACGGGCAGGTAAGATGGTGTAAATATTTTGAAATAAATGGTAGGCAAAATGTAAATGTGGCACATATCCAAACTACTAAGCACACTACAAATATTAGTAAAAGTTTGTCGAACGTAACTTGATCATCCACCAAAGATGGTTTCGTTGAAATATCGTCAAATAGTGGTCGTTTGTATCGCAATCGGTCTGTCCAGTCAATCCGCGTCCAAATGAAATCTAGAATCCCGCCTTCTTGCAACCGAAGAATAGATCGACTTACCCAGTATCGGTTGATAGTATGAATGATATAAAAATTCCAAAAACCGCCTCCTAAACCATTAATATGGAAACAAGTAAAATCACCGGTTCCATTCCTATTCAAAATATCTTCAATTTGATGTCGCACGCCAGTTGATTCAGGCGAATGCCAAAACACGCCGAGTTTTTGACTTAGAAGCGGAGCAATCGTAAGAGATATAAGCGCTGGAACGTAGTAAAAACTTTTATTGAAATACTGTGTCAAATTTTTCTCTTCAAATAAGTTTCTGTATTCGTCCGGAGTGTCGTCTTTGAAGGCTCTGGAATATAAGATCTTGTAGCCGTTTTCCAACACTTCCTCTAAACTTGTCATAGTTTTGGGGGGTATTACTACAGCTACTAAGCTTGTGATATTGTTTCCATACAAGTTTCCCAGGAACAGGGATATCAGAGATATTAATAGAACAATGAAGCGGAACCTTCTCGTAAATACATTGTTAACAGATTGAGCAAGTAGCAGGACAATAAGTACGTAAAATACATTTAAACTTTTGCGCAAGGTGTAACTGGAATAAATTAATCTCCTGATAATGAAATGTATAACAACAAAATAAATTAAAATCAAAAGCCATGTTTTTGTTGAAAATGGGGCAAGCCACAACGAAATTTCCCAGTTAGCCCAGGAATAGTTTACAATCAGTCTTTTACAATAAATGAAATTTTCAGTTTCTAATTCCCCAAAGAAATGAGCCATTCTGTATAATTTTGGTTTATTTGGTATTGATTGTGCATATTTTTCGGTTGTAATGAAATGCGACCGGATTGACTCCTTTATTACGTGGCTTGCGTTGAGTTTAATGGTCAAATTATGAAAGCGGGCTATATCAGCCATAATTACTAACTGAACAGTGCATTTGTAAAACAAAATGCTTCTTCTCTGTAGCAGACGTAGGCACACGAATGTGTTAACCGTAAACTTCTTTATAAAGCTTTCGTAAGTAGAATGAACGTAGGTTTCCACCATGAATTGCCCGCCATTGAAAAACAATTCTTTGTGGAATTTGAGAGGGTTACCAAGCAAATGAGGGTGTATTTTCTGTCCAGTTTTGTAAACAATTCCACCAACACTTATTTTAAGAGTGTTTTTACGCAAGTGAAAGATAATTTTTGATGCCGGGTAATTTGGAATTACCGATTTCAGAATAGTTTTGAAGGATGCGGATGATAACTTTAGACTTAGACTCTCTCTAACTGAAATTGCTACCAAGTTTCTAGGACTTAGTGAAGCATCACACAGTGTATAGATGTAATCTTTAAAACTTCTCCTCCTCCAAGGTCCGAAAAACAGTAGTTGTGGCATATGTTGTTTGAAAGCGTTCCATTTGCATTGGTCCTTGTAATTGTAAGAATTATTCAGAAGTACCCTTACCAAAAATGCCTTGTAGACTGGGTGGTCTTCAAATTTTTCATAGCTGTGGATAATTATGTAAAAACTCCCGTGTTCATCAAAAACGTTTTCGGATAGATAATTTAGTGCCTGGGATGTAACTTGATCCCAAGCGATTGCTTTAGGAACTAGAAGAAATATAATTGCGCACAGGTGCATACTTGAACAGGGCATTTTACATACTTAAATTGTCACCAATACAGAATAAAACAGTCAAACATATTCTGAAGTTTGACGGCTGTTGCTCCACTTGAAACTTTGTCGATTATGAGGTCCACAAAACACGATGAGTAGAACTGAACAACAACTCCTCGTGAAGTGGGCTATAATGTTTATTGTTTTGAAAGTATTTGTTTTGAAAACAGGAAGAAGCACGCGGTATATAAACATGTTTGTTGTTTTTGCAAGAATATAACTTTGTATTGCGTAAATGTAATTAATTTCGTTTTCAATGGTAATAGTGGATGCGGATCGAGCAGACTGCTTAAGTAGGGCTTTAAACTTTAGACACATTAAAAATTTGTTTTGATACTCGAGCCTCGCATGACAGTTAAATAGCAAAGCAGTAAGTATAGTTGTAATTTATTGAAGGTGTTAATAAAAACCATAATAATTACGATAGAGCTTGTTGATAAATTCATTACACAATAAAAATCGATAAACACAAAAAACTGATGTCTGGCATAACTGTGCGTGAAGTAGGGAAAAAAGTTTACGAAATACCAAATGGGAAATCCAGCACATGTCCAGCACACAAGCCGTGTGCTGGTTCCACCCTGCATAATTGCACCATTTCCTACGCTAATTCGCACATTTTTTCATACATTCCGCGCCCAATTACCCATTGGTCCAAAATTAAAGAACGCCTCAGTTTGGCTTGACTCGCTATGCTATTCAGTTAAAATGAGTGACTCTCCCAAAACTTTGCGTGCGATGCTAGTGGCTAAACGAATAGAATGGATGATTACTTAAGGTGCGTCACAAAAATATGAGGGCAAGACAAAGTGTAGAATAACAAGATTTTAAAGTACACGATTAACTTAAGTTTGATGGTAACTAGTTTGTCGATGAAGTTACTCCATTATTACAAATTTCTTCTCACAAGGGAACCGATTTTGGTGCCCCCCCTAATCGCATATAACAGATATACTGTCAATATAAGTGTTTTTTGCTGGTTACGAATCAGTCCTCGAAATACTGGAGATATTTCGTAATTATTATTAATTTCAATTTTTGTGCGCTAAAATGCCCATTTACAATGCATTATGGAAAAGTAAGATCAACACCAAGTCCAAAAACCCGTGGCGTGAAGTTTTTTCATTCATGAAATTTTTTCATTTCGTTAATGGCTGTGACTGACCTTTTACCCTTCTGCCGTACAACATAAACATATGAACAGGCATAATTTCCAGAAGTGATGTCGATGCTCCGCCAAATGGACATATATTTTTCCAGTAAAATTGAAATTGTAAATAATTGTGAAACATCTCCAGTATTTCGAAAATGGGTTCGGAACCAGCAAAAAAAGCTGAATTAGGCAGTATGTCTGGTATATGCGATTAAAGGGGTCACCAAAAATCGGTTCCCTTGTCAGCAAAATCTGTCAAAAAATAACGGCAGGTCAAAAGCTGAAATTTTTTACATTATACATCCTTATGGCTTTTAAAAACTCATTCGAAAGCGTTTGGAAAACCGAGTAAGGCTGTTACTTTAAAATTTAGAAATTGTTTTAGCGTCAACGACAGGAAGGCGTGGATTTTTTTATTGCAAAATACGTCTTGTGATAGCTCTTTCGAAAGCCCTTGAAATACTGAGTATAACTGCTATTTTGTTTTTGAAATTCGTTAACTCTCACAGCTCTTTGGACCAATGTACAGTTAAGCACATTAAAAGTGTTAAACAGCACATATCAGTGTGCTTAATGCGCCATATCGTACGATGATTGTTTCATTTTGTCAAAAAAATAAATTGATTTTTGACATATCCCATTTGGTATGCTAAATTACTCATTTAGTACCACGCGTCATTCCATGCCTTTTTTTATGATTGACCAATCACTAGTCTGTAAATGGCTCAATTTACGCTTGTATAGACTTCTGATTACTTTAGAAATACGTTTTGGGCGATTTTGGGAAATATTTGTTTTATTGGCCAATCAGTAGTCTGTGATTGGTTCAATTTGTGATTGAATATATTTCTGATTACACTAGAAATACGTTCTGTACAATACTTAAAAAATATTTTTTATGATTGGTCAATTACTAGTCAGTGATTGATTCAATTTGTACTTGAATATACTTCTGATTACTTTAGTATATAGAAGTATATTCAGGCACAAATTGAACCAATAACAGACTAGTGATTGGCCAATCATAAAAAAATATTTTCTAAAATTGTACAGAACGCATTTCTAAAGAAATCAGAAGTATATTCAAGCACAAATTGAACAAACCACAGACTAGTGATTGGCCAATAAAAAATACTTTCTAACATTGTACAGAACGTTGTAATGACCATTTCCCTTCTTTCATATTTTGGAAAACTCTTTGCATCGTCCGAGAAGGTTGTCTGGGGCTTTGAAAATTATTTTCGTTAGAATGATACCACTTCCAAAGCTTTTTAACACTATCCAAAGTCGCCAGAGACTTGCTAAGGATTGATACAATATGTATTGGAGAAATTGGGCAGATATGTAAGATTAGAAAAACATCGTTTTCGCCGAATTTGTAGTTGCACATATAAGGTTTAGGATTACACGTGAAGCATCCCATATACACTGGTAAGCTGTCCATGGCACCGATGGGTTTTGTAAATGTTAGGATAATAGATCGCAATAAGGAAGGGACGGCCATTCTCCACCCGCGGATGTACGGAATTAGTATGTACGTTGGTGGAAAGACCATTTTCGCTCTTTGAGAAAACCATGTTTCAGTTGGTTTCCACAACAGGGTTTCATTTTCTTCAAATTTGGTTGTTGTAGGAATGAGTGCAACACACTTTGATGTCGAAAGGTGTGAATGAGTAAGGTTCCAGTAGAAGTTTGTTTCTCGTATCCACTTTTTTTCCATTTGGTGTTGTTAGATTCGGAATTGTTCGAGATTTTAGTTTGAACTCTGATGCAGCCTAATTGGTGACATCTTATTTGAAGCCTTTCGTGAAGCTCGTATTCGGATTCTATTACTTGGTTCGAATAGTTTCTAAGCCTGTTAGAGAAATGCAATGTACATGATTGAAGCAATAAGTTGAATACATCAGCTCTAGTGAGTGCTAAAGGCGCAACTAGAACCGCAAAAAGGGATGCAAGTAAAGAAAGGCCAATTTTCCTGTTGGCCATTTTGATACATTGTATTATAAGTGCTTAAAGAGACGTATCACAGTTACGTTGAGGTCCTGGCCACGGGTGATTTCTCGAGAAGGGCAAATAATACCCTTCTAATTTTTTCTGCACTTGCGTAAAAACGTACGCTCT
>JAHZMX010000142.1:5868-16034 GCA_027743895.1 Seira musarum
CAAAAGAAGACGGGAAGAATGACAGGGAAATAGAATGATTTATTTCTATTACCCTCTGGAGCCGGGAAGTTATATGCAGGTGGTGTCCAACCATAGTAATTTTGCTGCGCCGTGTAATAAGAAGGAGGTGCTTCCTGTGCATACGCTTGTTGTGCAGCGTCATATGAAGGCGGAGGACTATTCCAGTATTGGTTTGCTTGATTCTGTTGACGGGCTAACTGCATTGCACGAACCATTCCTTGGGCGAAATCTATGGCACCACCACTTTTAAACACGAGCTTGAATTTTGCCTCTCCCCTCCAGTTCCCGTTGGGCTGTGCACGAACTTTTCCCTGAAAAATTTATTTAAATCGTTAATTATTCTACTCCACTTAACTTAAACTGACGGAAGCTCCAGTCCAACTCCAGTTCAGTTACCTTCAAATAGTTTGCACCAAACATTGGCTGTTCCACATCCACTTCGGATAAGACACAAAATGGGAAAGAAAATGATTGAAAGGAGCCTGCACTGTGGTTCTTTCCACCAGCAAGAAAGATAAGACGATGTGTTGTCAGGTAGGCATTTCCAGTTTTCTCTCCAATTTTCAGCTCATCACTTCCAGAAAATGAGAGGATTGCATTGGAGGCGTGAAGAAGAATTCTGCAACACAAATTAAAATTAATTCCCTTTAGAATCAGATTAAAAATTATTTTTTTTCTCATTTAAATTGTTTCCTTACACTTCGCCCTGATGTATGAGGACGCCCCCGCTAATGTGGGCTGTATTCAGCGACATTTTTTCAACTTCTTTTGGATGGAATCACCTTCAGATTTCCAAACAAGATTAACGTCAAAGTAGGTTAAAACTGAAAAAAATAGGATTAAAAAATTATAACTTCACTTTAAATTAATTTGGACCAATATTCACAGCCACATTCCTATGGATTATATTTAATTTTAATTAAAAACGTACCTCAAAGTTCGCAAAAGTATTGGAATTTTAGTGAAGACGCAGTTTTTGAAGTAATAAATTACTAAAAGGTCGGAAGAAAGTCTCTTGTTTCCAGCACTTAATACTTTAGCTGTCCAGTTCTATCCTTTAAACTGTCTTTGGAGGAAACAGTAGAACTTGTCAGAGAATTCTGGATTTATCCTTTACTTTCTCCTCGCAAAAATAAAATAGTGGACTGGTCTGGGCTGACTCAATCAATTTACTTACACAATTGCACGTATGTGGTACGTACAAAATAGGTATTTTACTTTAATGACGTCACTTGTTCAATAAACATTATTATACTGCCTAGCTCTCCTCTGGTTCTACCATAATAACTATAAACACAATACTTTTGTTACGACGAAATTGAATGACTTTGACTCATCTCACGAATGAAATAGGTGTTGACCAATATACAAAGTAAAGGCAACAGGCATACCAGAACAGATCAAGAAGTTTTGCATTGCAGAATGCAGAATTCCAGCTGTTTTATGTCGAGAGGCACCTCAACCGTCTTAATATGCCCCACTCAAATCCGGAGTCTGGAACTACGACTTCCAGAATGCAGATTCCAGTGGACGTGGAACTGGAGGGTGTGGGAATGCGTTAGTTTTTTATGTAAAATAAAAACGATTGAAATTAATGAATTCGAGACTGTCTTCTTCGTTTTTTTAATTATTTTTTTTCGCACTCAATGAATTACGTATTACATGCCTTTTCCATTTTCCTAAATTATAATTTATGCTTTCTTTTCTCACAAATTAAATGACACAAAAAAATTAAATTAACAGGTAAATTATATAAACGCATGCGAACTATAATACTGACTCACTTTGAGCCAATGTAATTATTAAAATAGAATTAAATATCATCATCATTATCATTCTTATTATTCATAATCAGCGATCTATTCGTCAATATTACAAATTTTTTATGCATTTTTTTCTTTCTAAACTCAAAACATTTTCATGTTTTAATTCCTTACAGGAATTTATCTATGTAGTCTTTCTTGATATTATTTTAATTTTAAAACTAAAAAAATGGATTATATTGATTGTAATTGTTTTGGTTGTGACATTTGTTGAAAAATAATTTCTACGGTACATTCAAAGCAATTAAGTATAATTAAATTTAAATTAATTCACTTTTCATTTTTAAGCAGGTAAAGTAAGGTATACAAAAAACTTTCATCATCAAAATCTGTTTATCACTTTAATTAAATTAAATTATAAAAAATCATTTGAATATTTTGGCTAATTCTTTTCTTTCTTCTTCTGACTACTGCCAGCCAAACCAAACCACATTCCATCACTATTTATTTTTTTAGTCGCGTAAAAATACTTTTGAAACGCTGTCATTTTTCAATTTGAAACTCTGAATAAATTTGTTAAATCCTGAGTCGGGTGACGTGGACTGGACATTCACATTCCATCACTTATTTATTTTTTTAGTCGCGTAAAAATACTTTTGAAACGCTGTCATTTTTCAATTTGAAACTCTGAATAAATTTGTTAAATCCTGAGTCGGGTGACGTGGACTGGATTAAATTGGATTGGGGCGTATTTGGACAGACTATTTACTATTGCGATATTTTATATTCGTAACTGAAACGGAATTCCATTATTACTCGTTTTTTTCTTCATTATTTCGTATCACATTAAAAAACACATTCCTAATTTGTAGTTGTAATTGTAAGTACAGTTAACGCTTTTTTTTAGATATTAAAATTGAGTTGTAATTGTATTTTTTGTTGAGTCGAGGCCGTAGAAAAAAAATTATTTTTTAGAGACGATATGTCTTGGTAGTCATTGCGGTAATTGTTGTTGAGTTTTTTTTTGTAAAGTGAGTAGTTTTGGTTAAGAGTTCTTATTCCCAATCTTCTTCATCATATTCATCCCCTTCCTCCTCGTCGTCACTGCTGGAGTCAGGATTCAGTGCTCTCTGACGTTCCTTCAAAGCCCGGGCTAGAGCACCCGCCAGTCCGTCCATGGCATCCAGACTTGGTTGAGCTTTTGCCGTTTCCGGAACCTTCATGAAAAATTATAAAAATTAAATTTTTGAATCAAGCACGAATGGATTTAAAAATGAGGAATCTGGAGGAGGTCTTACAGGCTTGAGGTCCACTCCCTTCTGAATCTCACTTAAGCAGTCCGAAATTCCTCCTGTTCGCTTTGGTTGCGAGTCAACTTCAACTTTCTAAAATTCGAATGACACAAATTGAATCACATCCTGTTTAACGGTAATTAACGATTTTCAATGTACATACCTTCAACTGGACTCCTTTCTGTATAGCCTTCATGAGTTGTGACCTATCATCAGACACGACAGGAAGTGAGGATGATCCTCCTCTCGAACTATTATTCATCCCTCCATCAGGTACGGAACTACTCGATGGTGGAAGAGAATCTGGAGGTGGAGGAGGCGGAGGTGGGGGTGGTCCTCCTGCAGCAGGCATTGGTGGTGGTGGGGGAGGAGCTGGAGCTGGTGGAATTCCAGAAGGTCCATTTTGGGAAGGTGGCTTTGGCATCGGAGGTCGACTAGGACCATTATTTCTTTAAAATTCAAATAAAAAATTTAAGATTTGAACCTACTTCAGTAACGGTTAATTTCATAACGGTTTGGTTAGAGCTTGGCTTACATTGAATGCTGAGGGTATTGATGCGGTGAATTACTATGAATAGCACTTGATGTCGTCCTAAGAGGAGGCGGTGGGGGTCCTGCCGCATTTCCACCAGGATAAGTGGCCGCTGGAGGTGGAGGAGGTACAGGTCTAGAAGGCGGAGGGGGTGGCGGTGGAGGTTTATTCGAACCAGGATACTTCGAATTAGGCAATGAAGGCGTCCTCGTTGGGACTGGTGGCGGGGCACTATTAAAATTACTGTTATTTGAAGGTGGAACAGGAGGCGCTCTGGCAGTTGCAGGACCGGAAGTATTCGACTGTTTGAAAAGATCAGCGACGCCATGTTGTTCGATGAAACTGGAAAAATTCAAATAAAAAATTAAATCCAATCCTATTTTAAATTGTGAATTTAAATAATAATTAAGCTCACTTGTAAATGAATTTTCGAGTCTTCTCATCATTCAATTCATTGGCGGAGACTCCGGCTTTTTCGAAAAAGGTACGCAGATGCTTATCCTCTAAATTCAAGTCGAAACCTTTCGTAGGGTCCCATCCGACGTGCTGAACATGACGAAAGTCCATCGGTGTCCCAATATCCTTCGCAGTTAATTTCGTTTTCTTCTTATCCTTTTCCTTCCCTTTCCCCTTTTTCAGTTTGAAAGCAGACGCGGCAGTGACTGTTGAGAATGTGTAAGTCGTTGATATCGTATTCCCTGATGGCGGACCATTATTAAATTGATGTCCATGACCGTTGGCATTTGGGGGCGTTGATAACGACGTGTTCGTGTTGTTATTCGTATTGACGTTATTATTGGAAGCATAATGATTTAGAGGCGTTGAAGAAGGTACGTTATTGACTTGCGTTTCGAGCACTCGAGATTTTCTGGTTTCCCTTTCTAAAGAAGGAAATAGAGAAAACCGTTAAAATTAAAATCCGTTAAAATCATTTAATCCATAATATACTACTGTATCACTGACCTGTTCTTCGTTGTCTTTTGGCTTCTAGTTTGGCGTCCAAAGCATCCCGGAAATTCTGCGCTTCAGTCGAGTCCGCAAATAAAACGCCCACCATCGAGCTATCCCCCTCGAAGGTCATGAATGTAGGTCGTGACATTTGGTACTCGAACTGGTTGTAAATTTCCTGTCGGAATATCATATTCTTTGCCCGTAAAGAGAAGACTTGAATGAAATATGACTTCTTCGTTGTATCCCGCACGAGACAAACCGCCCCAGTGGAGTCCTTCACTTGCCATTGTTGCTGATCAGGAGTGGGGACTAGAAGGCGCCCGACAGCTGTTGCGAGCGTCTACAAATTACAAAAAAAAAACAATTTTAATTTATTAGCCATGAATTCCGAGCTAATTTAATTTTTCTAGGGTGATGGAGGCATTGCTGACCTGTCTTCCACGTCCTAAAATCTCAAAGATGAACCGATTCTCATCATTGGACAACAACAAACTCGGTTTATTCTCCGGTGGAGGTTTTCTCGTCGTCACTGGAGCATGCTCCAGTTTCGAATTTGGATACGACATGTCCCCGTCGACGACGTCTTCGTCGTCAGAGATGTCAGGTTCGGGTTCTGGTGGAGGTGGTGGTACAGGAGAAGGCGCTGCTTCTGCAACTCCTCCAACGCGAGTGGAGCGGTATTGATTCTGATTTCTTCTGTAAAATTCAAAGTTATTCAATGAACCAGTATCACTCGCATATCCTGTGTCGTTATTATTCGACCGCCTCTTGAAACGGTTCACATTGTTCAGGGGATCGTAGAGCCTTACGCCACGGTAGAAACTAGAAGGAAGCGTGTTAAAGCCATTCCCTAATCGCGAATCAGGACCATGACCAGGACCTGACTCTACTTTACCAGGACCCGGACTTGGTAAATATCCCCCACCAAATCCATTACTACTCGACGACGAAGATCTTCTCGAACCATAACCGTTATCATAACCAAAACTAAAGCTGCCATTGTTATTATTATTGTTTGGAATTGGAGGATACGGATTTGGACTGGGCACTCCATAAATTGCCTCCTGACTCTGAGTCTGTGTTGGAATATGACCACCACTAAACCTAATATTCTTCCTTCCTGTGAAGGAATTCAATGGAGTAGCATAATGACAATCATAGTAATCACTGGGAACAGTACTGCCGTTTGATTGTTGTAACTGTAATTGCTTATCAAGGGCCTTCCGCTCTTTATGAGTCTGCGGAGTTCGGAAGGTTGCGTATGATAAGGCACTTTGGCTTTGAGACATTTTTAAATTGATAAACACACCTGACCACTCAAATAGACATGACCAATTATTTTAAATTTTATAAATCAATCACAATTAATTTCACAGCTGGGCTATAAAAACTAAAAAACATGGAATTTATTTTTTTAAACGAGTACAAAAATAAATCACTGCAACTGAAGGTGTTTATGGATATGTGGCCATTATTATTCCCTTAACTTGGGCTTCCGTTATCTAGTCTGTCCTGTTCTATTCTCTCGACTGGATTCTTTCTGGATTATCAAGTAAATCACATCACCGTCAACTTTTTTAACCATAAAGCCAGTACCAGACCAGTATAGCACCACAATTATGCATAAAGGTATTTGCGTACTTGTGAAAGTTAAATATTTAAATCTTTTTTATCATCCTCATTCGTTCGTTGTCGTTGTTCGGTCGGATGACGTTTGTTTTATCAGTAGTCGTGCCTGACTATCAAGGGCCTTCCGCTCTTTATGAGTCTGCGGAGTTCGGAAGGTTGCGTATGATAAGGCACTTTGGCTTTGAGACATTTTGAAATTGATAAACACACCTGACCACTCAAATAGACATGATCAATAATTCTAAATTTTAAAAATAAATCGCAATTAATTTCACAGCTGGGCTATAAAAAACTAAAAAACATGGACATATTTTTTAAACGAGTAAAAAAATATAAATCACTGCAACTGAAGGTATTTATGGATATGTGGCCATTATTATTCCCTTAACTTGGGCTTCCGTGATCTAGTCTGTCCTGTTCTATTCTTTCGACTCGACTGGATTCACTCTGGATTATCAAGTAAATCACATCACCGTCAACTTTTTTTTAGCATAAGGCCAGTACCACTAACCATTAAGGTATTTGCGTATTTGTGAAAGTTAAATATTTAAATCTTTTTTATCATCCTCATTCGTTCGTTGTCGTTGTTCGGTCGGATGACGTTTGTTTTATCAGTAGTCGTGCCTGACTAATTTGTTACGCTTTGCATTTTGCAAAACTAAAAAAAATGTTCACTCCAGAACTTCTTCGTGTACAACCGCGACCAGTGATGATGAGATGATAAATTGAAGAAGATTATGATTATGGTGATGTGTGGAGAGAGGTGCGTGCTTAATTATGTAAACTTTAGGACCAAAAGTCTGAGTCACAAAAAATGGAAAACTAAACAAACTTTAAAAAACTGTAAATTCAGTGAAAACTGAAGAACAGATTGAAACTGAATGTGTCCCATAAACGTGATGATTTGATTTAAATCGTAACTTTATGTTTATGTTATGATTTGTGGTACTTTTGCTTTCATGTCCGGAGGATCTTGTTCTTTTTGATGACGGATTTATTTACGCAATTTTATGGATTATGTGATCGAATTGGATTTTGAGACGGATACACAACCTACCTAACTTGATTTCTAATTTTAAAGTGAAAAGCATTCAATTCTGAACATCTTCATCCCATAATAAAAATGCCATAAAAAATCAGACAATTGCTTATCATTTCGTATCAATTTGTGTACATATTAATGGACATGGCCCTTGACCGTTTTACTTTTTAAATGATTTTATCTTGTCTGATCAGATATTTTAGCAAACAATATAGGCATATAATTTATTTGAATATAGTCCAGGCTGAAGTTATAAAACAAAAACAAAAATTACAAGACAACCGGACCCAAGGCATCTCAAATATCTCAAACTCATCTCTCATTACAAGTGCAATCAAGATAAGTCCGATTATCAACAATTAGGTAATAATTTTAGCTTATCAAATAGCTATATTTAATTACATCTCATTCCGGATTAAGCCATGTCAATCCCCTAAAATTTGAATGATTTCCCTAAAACCATCGTAAAAAGAAGTTGAGTGAATTTGCGAAAATATGACTCCATTTTAATGGATTAACAGTTTCGGGGCAAGCTGAGAATACGAATAGGCAATAGAAAACTATTAACGATGATGGCATTTTAATGAAGTAGTCCTGGTATGAATGAAGTGCTAAATGATAATAAGATGAATAGGTACAATAAACATGACGTGTGGCGCCAGCTCCACTAAATTACTCTCCCATCCCATTCCAACGAAATTAGATTTGACTTAAGCACATAATTAGATTACATTTTATTTAATATCCTTACCTTCAATTGTTTCAAAAGCGAATTCTATTCACCTTTTCCAATTCAAATTGTAATTGTAATATTGGTTTTGTAAAGACTTCGTTGTTATCCTTGCAAATGGATGAGGACAAGGTCCTTATCTTGAATATATAATTATCATCATAATAGTCCAAATGATTTTCATGGAAGATCATGGGGCATATCGATCCACACTGAATTGTCGCTGTCATGCCCGTAAAATTGTAATACAAAAGTTCACGATTCAATATTTTTTCAGGGGAAAAGGCACACAAATTCAGAACTTTATGAAAGTTAATACACTGGAAACTGACTTGGCTTATCTTATCATATCAAAATTACGTATACCAATGAATGATAATGATAAGCGATTCAGATAAGCACGAAGGCACTATTCACAATCACTGGATAAAATATACGTATCCCGTGTACAAAATTTTGTGTTTTTTATTACAAAGATGATGTCATCTTTACTCTTCTCATATTCTGACGCAGAAAATGAGACGGTGATGTTAACGGGGGCTTCCATTTTCCAAGAAATGTCATCAGTTTTTTGCACACAACAGAATCTAGATCCTCTTCATGGATTCCTGACTTATCTGGTTCCTGTCGCATTCCGATGGTGTCAAATTACTGAATGCATCTGTGAATAACCAAAAGTAAAATGAATTAAACATTTTGATTATGTCATTGATTACAGTTTTTGCAATTAGCGATTGTGATTTCTGAGTCATTTTGGCATTTTCCATAAAAATTGTTTCTTAATTACGCGTAGCATTACAATAACAATTACGCGATATTTTTTGGCACAGTCATAAATCTTACTAATTGTCATCAACTGAATGAAATAAATTATTTGCAGATTTTATTTTAGGAATGACTTATCCGAAGTGAAATAAATTCCCAATGACGAACGCGAATGAAACGGGAAAACTCTGATTAAAAAGGCGATGCACGTGTCAACTTCTCACCTCAACCTCAGCCCAACCTGTTCCCTCCTTTTTCTTTCATAATGTAGCTTAGCTTAAATTATAATACCGTTCGAGGTTGGTGATATAAAAACAAAAAAAGACAAACTTTGATAATTACGGTAACAATTGTAGTACAATATTGAAATAAGGAGATAAAGCAGAGCTGTAGTGATTGTGCTTGTATTTAATTGTGTTTTCATGTAAAAAGTCATTGACATGTTACTTATGTGATGTGACTTGATTTGACATCGGACATTTACTCATTTTTACAACTTGAAAAAAAATAAAACAAAAGAGAAGAAAATTTCCGGTGAGTTTACCTATAATTTTACATCAAATAAGTATGTATTTCTATTATATTTCCCTAAATAGAAAACATCAAAACAATTTTGCTATATTCAGAAAAAAACTATAATTATTTACAATGTACACACGTTGTTTGATGAATCATACTTCCGGTTTCATTTCGGATAAGGAAGAACAATAAAAAATCTAAATATTTACAGAAATGCTTAATTCTTCGGAAGCAAAAAAACTGACCAGAGGTTTAGCATATGTGACGAAGGCAATTTATTCGTAAATCATAAATAGCCGCAGTCTATGAATAACGATTCATTCATTCATAAATCATCTTCAGTTACGATTAAGTTTTTACTACTTCCGGTTTGAAATCTTTAAATCTGACTTGACTTTCTGACCTGAAGCCCTAAAAAAATAGTAAATGATTCGAGAAGGTAGACTAATCACTTCTTCCGTATTTTATTTTCATTCATTCAAAATCATTTGAATTTTTAATGAATTAATAAAACCCAATCAAAACCAGAAGCTATTTTACCGCACGATTTAGAATAGTTTCATCCTTCTTGAAATACTTTAAATCAAGAGCAAAAAATGTGACACACCTTCCTTCACTAATTAATAGAAACACTTCGACATTTTATAACATAAACACGTATTAACTTTTACATTTGCAATTAATATAAGCGCATGCGTACCTACGTAAAGTAGTAGTTCATATTAACATTTTTTTCTTCCAATTTTAGATTTTCTCACGAGATATTGAACACAAAATTATTCCCATCATTTGACTTGACATGCACTATTTATAACTGCGTTGATCGTCGATGACTTCGAGTGAGGAAGAACATAAAAATGATGACATCTCATGTCTCATTACGAACGTCATTTGCAATTGACAATGCATTACAGTACATAAA
>JAHZMX010000143.1:0-15538 GCA_027743895.1 Seira musarum
CCTGGATTCATATTAAATAGGGGAATGACGTTAAATGGCCATGAAAAGCATATTGAAGCTTAAAAATTAAAAACGACTACATATGTACTACCTACAGCAAACGATCAGAGGTGAGGTTGGGGGTGGTGCAGTCAAGTGTTATTATCTCACCTCACAGAAACCGTGCACAGAAAAATGGGGAAAATATTAAGAAGAAGATAACAGTCTAAGTATGACACATATTTAGAATCGTATGCTGTTTGCAACTGGTGTATGTGCTTCAACGAATTGATTGACATCTCATGTACATAATGCGCAATTTATTTGTTCTCCAGTTCTCCGTGCATGTATCTGTAGTACTAACGTAAGTACTACGTACACATGGCTTGGGTTCTTGAAAAAATGTACTTACTCTTTACTCTCTGTTAAAAAATGGCTTACTTCACGCTTTACCTTGTTTTTTTATATTATTTCCGTACAAGGAAATTACCCAAAGTGCCTCCTAATCGCATATAACAGGCGCCCTTTTAGATTTTTTTTAATGTTACGAATCCGTTTTGGCATCACTATTGACAGTGACAAACCTACTTCAATGTCGGCCGAAAATTCCATGATAAAGCACAATTTCTAAAATGATGTCGATCTTCATCCAAATCAATGCATAATACACTTTGGTTTGGTGTGAAATAATAAAATTAAAAATAATTGTAAAATATCTCGATCGATAGCAAGTGTAACCAGGGCAAAAAACTGATTTACTCAATTTGTCTAGCTTATGCGATTGGGGCACACTCGGGGTAGTTCCCTTGTTAGGTATAATTCCATCCTTCGGAAATCCTGCCGCGACGTGTACGCATCACACATATTTTGTCTAATGCAAATGCACACCTTAATCGCGTACTTCTCTTACGTAATAAGGGCAAGACTTAAACTGAATTATTTTTTTACACCAAAATAGTTACACTTCCCAAACATGAAAATGTACGCAGTTTGGGTTAATCCAAGCTAATAAAACTTACATTAATAAAAAATCTAAAAAAATCAATTGCTCCGTTTCGTTCAATGACAACCAACTTCAAGTTACTGTAAATGGAACTGGATCTGCTACGAACCAACTTGGCAAGGATATAGGGAACACGATGTAAAAATGCATGCGTTACATGAAACCGACAATGTCAATTGTAAATACGTATAAATACATAAGTACAGAGACACGAGAAGTCTTTGTCATTTTTTTTCTTAAGAATGCTGGGTGGTAATGTAATAAAAATGAATGTACCTGATATGGTGTCTGTTTCTAATGTATTTATTTTTATTTTTCCAGTTTAACTGGTAATATGAATTGTTATTAAAATACTTGACATGCTTTCTTTCACTTTCTCTCCTTCCTTTTTCCTTTTCGATCGCTGGAGACAAATGTTTAGTCATCCTTGTCCTGCATGAGCTTGCCTGCATTTTTAGATTGGGACCCAGTGAGCTTTGAGATCTCGTAAGATTTAATTTCAAAGGTGTATTGCCCGAGTAAAATTAAAAAAAAAAACAGGAATTTCAATTTTTAAATTGACGTGTCAGTTTTTTAAAAATCGTTATTCTTCTTCTGCATTTCACACGAAATAATTAGAGCATCAGATTAGTGAGCTAATTAAGTTACTTAAGTGTACACACATACTTACAATTTCAATTACAATAGTGACGTACTTATAGGAAATAAAAAGACAATTTATTGCAGGGTGCTGACATCAGGGAAGTCACAATTAAGTAATCAATTTTTTAAAAAACCGCCAGGCTGAATAGCAACTTTCTAGATTTTTTCCAGTTTTTAGAAATTAGGCAAGTTCTTACTGGGGAAGGATAGGAATCACGTTGTTACGTATTCTAGTTATCACTACTGTGAGTTGTTGTAAAGAAGTGTGGGGCTATGTGAGATAAAAAAAATTGTTGCGATCAAGTCTAAGGGGATTGCAAAATCAGGATTTCATATTAGTGATTACTGATTAGTTTATCAAGCAAGATAATTTAGAGAACTAGTAAGTAAAATAATTGACTACGTATTATTACTTATTTCTGTTTTGTGCAAAGGGTAAAGCTAGGATTCTAGGGTAATTTAATTCAGTAAATCTCAAAACTAGTTAATTTAATTGTGTAAGGTAGGTCGTGGAAGTAATCTGCTTTCACAACAGCAAAACTGTCTTTAGTGTGCTCATCAATAAAGTTTGAAATCAAAAACATTTCAATCATCAAATATGAAGAAAGTAGCAAAAAAGGAAGCGTGGGTAAAGAAGCAGAGGGATCGTAGACCTCGTGATATCCAAGCGCATGGAAATATCGCCGCTGCCACTGCCACACCCTCTGAGCCAAACGTGGATGATGTCTTTGCGATACACACGCGTCCCCGGTCCCCATACCAACGGCGGGACTCAAACCCGGGACCTAGTACCCTGATTCAAGTTGCTCCTGTACGACGTTTTCCGAGTGCTTCAAGCTCAGAATCAAGCCTGGAGGAATTTGAGATGGTTGAAATGGGACCTTCTCAGAATAATCATGATTCGGAAGAGGCCGCAGCAAATCCTTCTGCTGGAGAATTAGCTAATGGTGCCAATGGGACTGTCATTGAAATTGAAAATGAGCCGAATGTGTTGCCTGAAGGGGGAGGTACGCTGCCCTCCGCTGCCTTTTGGGATCAGATTTTTCTGGTGATAATCTTGAGAATTCTGTACAACCTATGTATGATACCGTATGACGTGGAACGAAAAAAGCATCAAAGAGCTGACGGTGTACTCCAGTACATTCGAAAGGTGAGAAGCATGTTTACCTTTGTAGAAATAATAATTTGTATTTATAAGAATACTGGTCAAAAAATAAATACGAAGTATAATGGTATAACAATTGTATATGTGAATTATACTAAAACCAGTTGTCTTTCCTCATAATTTCTTACTCGACTATTGATTTTTAAGGTGCTGTATGCTATAGTCGTTTCTTTTGGGCTTGCGTATTTTATGGCTGACCTGGTTTACATAGGTCTAAACAATGACCATAAGAAGCACAAAATTGATTACTTTGTGTCAATGATACACTTTGCTATCAATGGAATTCTCCCTCTGGCTGTTGGAATATCTGTATCAGTGAAAGCCAAAACATTCATCAGGATGCTTCATGACTTAATTGAAACTCAAGGAGTGCGACAAAATAGATGGAAGGTAATAACATTTATGTATGTAGTTAAAAACTTCAGTGACGACTAATTTGGCGTAAGGGCACCTCCACAGTGTCTCGAGTAGGAGGTCCCGCTTTTTGCTCAGCTTTTGAATAATTATAACATCTAAATAATATTTGTTTTTGTTTTTCACTGACATAGATCTGCATGGTGTTGTTGATGAAGCTGTCTTCCTTTGTGACGGCCATATGTGCTTCAATATCATTTTCTCTGAATAATGGTTCTACCAGTATTGAAGATATAATCACGCTTCAATCATATGAGTTTGCACTAAGTCTTTATCCGTGGTCATCTGAAACGGACAGAGATAAGATATATGAAGAATATGATGTCGCGGTTAATCCAAAAACAATCACCATGGCTGTGGTAGGAACATGCACTAAATTTTTCTGTTACTTTGTTCTGTATCTAATTCGTGACGTCGGATTGGCGCTGGCAATTACATTGTCTTGGGAATGCAACAAAATATCAAGTTTGATGGTTACGAGCAAGGAGTTTGCTGCTGGAAGTCAACAAAGAAAGGAAATTAACGGGAAAATTTGGAGAGAATACAGGAGGGTTCGGCTTATTTCTGAGGATATGGATAATATATTCTGGTTTTTTCTGCTGTTACTTCACATAAACTACTTGAACTACTGCGCATATTTCTTGCTAGACATAATTGCTCTCAACTTCTCTTTTAGTACTATAGTAAAAGTAATCACGTTCGTAAAACTCATGAGTTTCTACATTTTTGCAGTAAAGGGATCCCTAGTGGTAATTACTAAGTTTTTACGGATAACATAATCAATAAATATAAAATTGAGTTTTATCACAAATGTTCATTTGACGTATTTTTTCTTTGCAAGAATTTGGATCTCCGCAACTGGGCAAAATCGACTTACACCGCTAATGAAACCGTCTATGTAGAGGATGGAGTACGTGTTAAACTTATAATTGCATTGGATAACCTATCACACAATCCAATAGTTCTTGGAAGTAGCATTCTTGCCATAACTATCGAACTCCTGGCTAAGGTAACAATTCTATATCTCTTACTTATAGTAAAAAAATGCAATGAAAAGAGCAATTTGGTAGTACATACACAGATTTTGCTTAACTTGGCGGTGCTTTCAATAATAAGCTGGTTCCAAAGCCACCCTAGGTCAGGGAAAAACATTTTAATTATATTGAATCGACACATTTTAATTAATTTTTTATTAATAAATCCTTTATTAATAAATAAATTTTTCAAGACATTTAGATGCAAAAGTTATTGTTTAGAATAAAGCTGTTGAACAGAAATAACGACGTAGCTGAAAAGGGTGAGCAGTGAAAGATTTGTTATTCTCAAAATACTGTTTCAATGTCTGCCCGATTCTATTGGGTGTCAAAAAACACTTCCCTACATTTTAACCCACGAATCCGGTACAAAAAAAAAGACATTGCAACATATTTGCATGAATTAAGTTTGAGACCTTTGGAATGAGATGTCACACGGCATGTTCCATAAAAAAATTTAACAGCCGGCGGTCACTGACTGCAAACAAATTTCAAAAAATCAAAATCAGTTATACCCAGCGCTTTAAAAGCTTTAAAAAAAACTATCACAAAAAAATCTGTTGCCATGAAAACTATTTTTAATGGCTTTTGGGGGTAAAATCATTAAAAGCCATTTGTGGAAAATTCAGCCGTAGACCTTGCGGTCAATAGTTAACCTAAAATTAAAAAGAAATCAGTTCTTTCAATAGTGCGCTAGGGTCCAAATTTGAGGTCAACCGGTGACCTATTTTGATTATTATCATCTGCATAGTCAGACAGACGCGCACACAAGCAGACACAGACATTCTAATCATTCTAATCAAAAATCAGTAATCCGCTGGTAACGTCAGTTACGTAATAATAGTTTGCAAGCATATAAAACTCAATCATGTCATGCGATCTTTTTTTCAAACAGATTGCAAGTTTGGTTGGAGCCTTCTTTCTGCTGTTCTTGGAGGAAAGTGGGGGAAGTTAGTTATGTCAACTTGAAAAGGAGAATTTTCAGGGCAGTGAGATAGTTTACTTTAGTTGTTGTTAAATTCAAAAGTATTAATGTTAACAATTTTTTATGTAATTGTGATATGATCAATTTTGCCTCTTAGTAATTAGTTTTAAAAAATGACGTCAAATTTTATTCCTGTTTGTGTCGGACATAATAATTGGTATGGTAAAATACATTTAATTTTTCTAAATTAGATAAATATTGAAAACACTTATAAATATTGAAAGTAAGCAATTTCGGCTTTACAGTGCGAAGGAGTGAGCAAGTTGAATATTTATTTGGATACCGTCATTCCCGTCCAGAGTAGTTACGCTGGCTGTGAGAACGCTTTTGCATGTAACTCTAATATTAAATATTTCATTTAATATAAATAAATGGCTTTTGTATCCGTTAAATATTTAGTCAATAAAATGTAACCAAAATTATTATAATTAATAAAACTGGATTCTAACCTAAGTTCCATAGGCTGCCAAAAAACGAATTTTGTGTATGAAAAGCATCGGAACTTGTTTGCATAAAAGGAGTTTAGGTAGGCCTGCTGAATGAAAATTTTAAAGCATTAAAATCACATCATACTCAACATCTCAAGGGTTATCTGCATGCCCTCTGATGAAATCAATGGATTATTGCCGCTGACGATTGAAAAATCTTCCTGGAACAGCCTCACTCAGTTTCTCAAGCGCTTTGGAATGAGGTCTTAGAAGATATGTGAAATGTAAAAAACTTCAACCTTATCCTTTAATCCTTACCAAGTCTGCTGAAAAGAAATGTCTGTCTTCCGAAATTTGCCAGGACCCATTAATCCCAATTTGAGGTCTATCAATGACGTCTTTTAAAAGTTATCATTTCCAGAGATGGACTGACGTACAGATACACTGACATTTTTGTTGCCACAAAGTAACACGCCGGTTCAGTTATATGCTAGATGTGTTTAAGGCAAATGCATAAAACGTCAGGCGATATTGATTTGTCACGTAATTGATTGCGTCATTTGCTATTTTTAGTGTTTTTGATTTGATGCCGAAAGTCATCCGCACCAGCATAACATTTTAAAGTAAGCGGATAATAACTTACTTCACTGAGCTTTGTCGGATCTGTGTATAGAATTGATAACTTTTTATGAGTCTTTTAATGAGTTATTGTATGGTTGACACACGCAGCCTAAATATGCTAGAGATAATTCTTATTGCTTCACGAAAAATCTGTAAATATATTCATTGAACGATGTAATTTTTTTCGTGACATCATGAATGTTCAAACACTTTTATACGGCACTAAATTTTTATAGAAGAAATGATTTATTCATTGACGCAAACGATATATTACTAACTGCTTTTTTTGGGGTTATGGTGAATAGTTTAAACCAAAATATCTTCCGCTTTCACTTGCGACTTATTTGAATTTGGCGATTATTGGCGTAGATTTTTTTTAAATTATAATTTAGTTGAGGTTCTTTGCTAAATAGTGCAAACCAGACTGCGCAAAATTAAATTCTAAAATGGAAATTTCAAAGATTCTGTTTGTAATTGTTTTACTGGCACTTCTCTCTTTTGTGGTAAGTTTTTCACACAGAATTAATATCTAAATGCTATTGTAACACCACGTTTAAAATTATTTTAGATGGGAGAGGTGGATAGAAAGAAAGTGGTAAGCAACCCTGGGAAGAGCAAGACAGGATCCAGATGAGACATAATCACAAAATTAAAGGCGGATCAAAACGATGACAAACTGGAAAACACAATCTAAAATTTCATTCATCTAAAAAAATTAAAAAGACATTTCAAAAACTCAAATAATTGCAAATAAAAATTGTATGTAATGTATTGGTAAAGCAACTGACTTTATCTCATATGTTGAATCTTCGTCATGGCGTAATGCAGCATAATGTCAGTGCACAATACCTGCATATTGTAATTCTCTTTTCCTGGTTCCATGATAATACGATGTTATTTTCCTATCGGCAGATTCTGAGTTCTTAGTGAATTGTCCTGATTAACGCTCCTCTCTTTGCTAATTGTAATTGGGCTGAGTGCTGCAGATGACATATATTTCTAATACTTTAATATGATAATTTGTCTGAAGTTTTAAGTTATTGTACAGATTGCATACGTCGCAGGTCGCGGAAGATCAAATTCTACAATGGGGATTTTAAGTATCCTATTTTTAATTATTTTGCTAGTCGTCGTTTCTTTTGCGGTAAGTAACTTACCTAAATTATAGTAATTAGCGTCTGTAATTTTACGACAAAATCTGTTTCAGGCGGGAAACTTCGATACAAAGAAATTGATGAAAGACTCAAAAAAAGGGACGTAGAGAAAAAAATCATGTTGGCTCTTTGGTGGATCAACATAATGACGAGTGGAAAACATCCCATACAATTTCAGCGTACACATAAACAAATTTTTGTTTTGAAATTTGAGTAGATTGCAAATAAAAAAACGATACAGACATTGACATTTAATATGATGGTAATAGAGGGTTAGACGAATTCATCATGTAAACGTGGTCGGCAACTGTAACATCTACATCTACGTGACTAAATAAATCTTCCCATAGTTGACAATGCAGTTCGAGAAAAGCCCAGGGTTTTTTGTATCGCTAATATTTAAGCTTTGAATATTTTACTTCTCAAACAAATAAAATTAATAGCGACGTTATGTTTATGGAAATAATTTAAAACCAATACAGGCAGGCATACATTGCACCGTTCTCATTTTTTAAGGAATAGCAAGACTAAAAGCATGATTCATATGTACGTTGAAGACATGGAAAGATCACCTAAGACCGGAACACATCAAATGAAATGTTTTCAATCAGATTTAATACTTGCATTGGAACATTAGTTTTTTGTCATTTTAATTGAATGGCTGATTTAAAAAAACTACTGTGCTTGTGAATAACTATTCAGATTGATTTAATTCTAAAAACAAAAACAACTGTGTTTGGATACATGCTTTGGTAAATATTCTTTCCTTGAAAAAATACTGCATAGTTCTATTTACAGTTATACCGAATTTAGCTTCAGTGGCATCAAATTCCAAACATTTAAAATGAACGCCAGTCCCATTAAGACAGTCCGCAAACGGACACAGGATAGCATAATGCTTTAAACGAAGCTTGTGACGCTTTATACCATAACGTTTACTGATATTTTAATTCTTGTATTTATGTATTTTCTTTTGTTTTTGGCTTATTGTAACATCTAGGAAAAATTTTATTGAGGAAATGACGTGTTTGGAATGACTGGCACATTTATTTATTTATTTATGATACGGTTGGCAAATACGGTAAAAAAAATCTCCCAATTTCACTTGCAACTTAATTGAGTTCGGGGATTGACGTATATTTCTTGAAACATAATTTGCTTGAGGTTTTTTGTTAAATAGTGCAAACTTGAGACTGTGAAAAATAAAATTATAAAATGGGCATTTCAAAGACTCTGTTTTTAATTGTTTTACTGGCACTTCTCTCTTTTGTGGTAAGTTTTCCACACAGAATTAATATCTAAATGTTATTGTAACACCACGTTTAAAATTATTTTAGATGGGAGAGGTGGATAAAAAGAAAGTGGCAAGTAACCCTGGGAAATACAAGACAGGATCCAGATGAGAGATAGTCACAAAATTAAAGTCGAATCAAAACGATGACAAACTGGAAAACACAACCTACAGTTTCACTCTTCTTCTAAAAGACATTTCAAAAACTCAAATTACCTCATGTGCTCAATCTTGTCATGGCGTAATGCCGCATTATGTCAGTGTACAATACATGCATATTGTAATTCTCTTTTCCTGGTTCCATGATAATAATGTTCAACGATGTTCTCTACTTTAAAAATTCAATGTTTTAGTCAGAATAATTTATCAAGTGAGTATACATACCTTTTTAATGCCGTCATATCTTCATAATCAGTTATCACTCTTCAGGAAGTTATCGCTTTACGAATTATTTTTACTTTAATCTTGAAATCCGAAATCGAAGGTTATGCACTGTTCACCACTGAATTGATCATATTCTCTATTTTCTTTCTGGCAAACCACAATAATGGAATGAGTTAAATTATTTAAATTAAAACAGTTAAGTTTGTTCACTATTGTACATGAACAAATTGAGCTCAAATTACGCGCTTGTTTCGTGTCAGAATATATGTGCTAAATTGGTCCGTTTCCTTCCACTCTAATACGCTTGGCATTTTTAAGCCATTTAACCTTTTAGCTGACAAGGTAGCGGAAAACAAAGTTGCAGCAATCCGCTCCCTTATTTTCAAGGGAGCTAGAACCCGAAAGAAGGAGACTAAAACATTTTCTTTCTGTGTTCTTTTATCAAATATTTCACGTAAGATAGGAAGGTGTCATCGAGAAACATTGTCTGTCCAGAAATATACACTTTTAGCTTTATTTTATGCTCATTGCAGCTACATTGCATTACTCAGGATCAGCTTTTGGATAAAACGAAATGGAAGTGGACTAACAAAAGAGAAATGTATTATTTTTTTGTAGGAAAAGTGCAGTTTTAGTGTATTTTCACGGTGACTGAAATGGATATGGATGACGGTCCAAGGTTACCCTCTGGCGCAATAATTCAGGAGCATTGTCCCTCCACGGGGAGCAATAACTCAAGTGACAAAGCCCATTTCCATTTTAAAACTTTGAGGGAACCAGGACCAAGTCCAGTCCTGATCAGAGATTAGCCATGGCAATGGGTTTAAATGGGGCAATATTTAAGAACACTCACGACATTGTAACGGAATGTTCCCTCAAAATCCATTCCCACGGATTTTAGTTGCGCCGTCTCTGGCCGGAAGTTTTGTAGACGTTTTGGATTCCTAAAAAAATTTTAAGCAACGACCAAACCAAACCTATTTTCAAGTGAAAGTACAATAGCAAAACAAATAAAAAACATTTCACTTTGCTTTCCTTTCCACTGCCATTTTCCTGGAGTGAAAGGTCAACGAACAAAAAAACTCAGGACGGGAATCGGTTCGGTATCCAATCCAAGATAAATCCTTAATTGCTCAGGTCTCCCATAAAAAAATACAACGAAACCAGAATCAGAGAAAATAGATCGACAGAGCCATAGCTTCCATTCGTTCGTTTTTTTACTGCAATCCCACTGCAACAAAGCTGAACACACAACTCCAACTACGAAAGAATTACAAAGGGATTTAGTATTTTCGACACAAGCACAATCGACAATCACAATTGGCGAACGAAACAAAAAAATATCCTTCTGTCTTTTCTTTTGGCCAACATTTTTTTTCCTGAAACCATTCCAGGAAGAAGGAAAAAAAGTTAAATCCATTTTGATTGTGATTTTAGGAAGGTGGAAACAGTAAAACGTCCAAGTCGAAAAAAATGGACAAGGGACACATGAATGATGACAATCTCTGAATTCCACACACAATTCATTCGATCCCTTCATGAATCATGAGATATGGATCGTAGTCGCAGCCGTAGACGAATTTTTATTGCTTGTCTTGTAACCTTTTGCAAAAAAAGTAAAAAAAATCTGTTGTTTTTAGAGAAAAAAATCAGAAAAAAAGACAAAAGCGTGTGTAGATTGGAATTTCCTTTAATTTTTTTTATCCTGCGAGCTTGACGGACTTTTCTTCTGCTTCAGAATCCAGAAGAAGAAGTTAGTTAGCCACGTATCTTTTCTTTGGTATTTATACATTTTTGTTGAGTTGAACTTGAGTGGGTGCCAAGAATCATGAAGACCCCGCCAAAAATCAAAGCGTAAGCCAAAACAAACCCTTTTCCTTTTAGAAAAAAAAATTCGAAGTGAAAGAAGAAGGAATAGCCAAAATGGGATGCTCCATCTTCCTCCCTTCGGATAGGAATTGTAAGTATCATCATATTCCACTTTCACTTTTACTTCTTCGAACAAGTAAATGGGCAAAGGGTCTACGCACTTCATACATTATTCACCAGAGATTGCAACTATAACGGGTTTTGATGGGGATGGGCATGGGCATTTCTGGTATCCAACTTCGATAATATAAAACCCAAGCCCAAGTCAATTCCTATTGCGATATCGAAATCAAAACATTTACAATTGGCTTGGCTTTAGCTTTTGGATTTTTTTAGGATGGAGGGAAATGAACGGAGGAAAATGTAATGCGTGAGCATTGATAGGGTGACATTCGAGAAGAACGGATCACTATTTATTGCGGTTTTATCAGAATGGAACGAAAACTAAGAAGCCATAAAAAATGGATGAGCTGTAACTGTACCGTAAACCGTTGGATAGGTTCGATCGGGAAAAAAAAGTTGGCTACTTTTCATGGGATTATGATTTCTTGGCTGAAGCCGAAGAAGAAAACTGAGATTGTGTTTGTCTTCTTGTTTCTTTGGTTTGGCTTCTCTTAATTTATCATCACTAAAACTGAAGCTCAAATGTAACGGTAACGGAAAAGACAAGACTAGGTTGATATTGATAAGGCAAACTTGAAGGATTATAAATATGTCATGCTTTTACCCTCCAGCAAATGTTCCCAAACGCTGGAGAAGTATTCCAGGAGGAGGCGAAGAAATACGATGGCATTGCACAACATCAAAAAAAGGAAATGAATTTGCTAGAAGCAAAATTATTATTTTTTTTATTCTATCGGGAAAAAGCGGAAGTTATTTTTTTGTTGAAAAGAAGAAGAAAGTAGGAAGTGCGTCCCAATTACAAAACTTTTTCAATTAATTCCTGGAAATGGAACGGGAGCAGTGGAACAGGAACAAACCGAAAATGCAAATTCAAATGAAATGAAACGCATTTCAATACTCTTGATTCTTTTTTTTCTTGTCTTTGAGTTTTCAGTTTTTTTTGTATTGAATTGAAAGAAGCGAAGAAGGATTGAGATCGATCTCCAGAGACTTTCTGCTTGTGTTCCTTCTGCTTCCAGTTTTTTTACTACTGCGCCTTGAACAAAAAATGTAGAAAGTGAGTAGTGTGACATGTGGAATGGAAATAAATTGTTTTTTTTTTCTCTCTTTCGTTCTAAATATGTATCACGTCACATCGTCACTGTTACTACTATTTCTGTAACGTCACACGTCCCACTCAAATTGTTACATATGATTAGGAGGGGCCATTCATAAAATATGTTAAGCGAGAATAATAGACACTATGAAAATTTTAAAACCTTCTTAGAAAAATTATTTAATTTTAAACGAAATCAGTGACATTAAAAGTTTAAGAATATAAATTTGCAACAAATTCTTAAGTTCATTAAAAATAGCAATACGTAATTTATGAACGGTCCCCCATGGCAAAAAAAAGGACATTGTGTAGAACGAAACAGAAGGGAAAAATCTAATTTTCAGAGTTCAGTTGCGCTTCAAAACGCCATTGCTACTGTCGTACGTACATCTCGAAGGAATTCAGTTGCAGTGAAAGCTCCAAATACCGTCAATCACGACAAAAATTTGTAAAAAGTTGACCGTTATACAAAGCCTTGAAAATGTAGTCATGCTGGGAAAAAGAGAAATTTCCAGAATGCAAATAAATGTAATTTTGGAATACGTCATGTCCTTGCTTCTTCCTTTTATTTTTCCATCGCATAAATTATTCCGCGACAATGAAGTTGACTCAGCTTTTGAATTCCACAGAACCAAACCAGGTCCATTCTTCCATTCCATTTTCCAGTTGGATCTGAATCTGGATCTGGACTGCATTCTGCATTTGCTGCAATGCCTCTTCCTACTTAAGCGTAAAATGGACTAGGCCAGATCAAGCTGAAGCCAAGTGAAAGTATTCCAAAAAATAAAATAAAAAATGATAAATTTAAATAAATTTTTCATTCAAGCCTGAGAGAAAGCTGATAAAAAAATACTACATCCAACATCCAAGCCGTGTGCAATGTGCTTGGAATGGAAATCGAATAAAATGAAGCCTCTTCTTTTGTCTTTTGCAAAAACTATGAAACTAGGTCGGTTGGTCGATGGGTCGAAACAAAAAGTTTTAGAGGCGAGATCTAAAACAAAGATGTTCCTTTACAAAATACTTTTGAACAAAAAGATATTCAGATTGAAGCGGGTTTTTATGAAGTGGGGCAGGTGGACTGGGAAGTATTTTTCTGAATTTTGCTGGAATAAGCTTTTAATTGGTTGACAGTCATTAGGTCAAAAATGTTTTGTCGAAACAATTTCAGTCGAAAGGTCATTCTGTCGAAATATTTTGCTCGATTGACCATAACGACTTATGACAATTCAAGTTCCACCCGACTACCCAAGTGGAGTTTGACCCAAAAACCCAAAGTTTTTTTTTCAAATCGCTATCTTTGGCTTGCAAATGTGAATGGGTGAGATAAGAAGTTTTCCTTTTTTCCTTTGAATCAATATTGTAATTTAATTTTGGCACTGCCACCGATACACCAATTCCTCCAGAAAGCCGGAGGGAGAAGGAGTAGAGTGCCATTGACATTTTTTTCCCAACTGCCAACCAAACCAGACCAGACGCAGTAGTACTGTAAGTAACACCCGAGTTATTGTCAAGTCAAAAATGTTTTGCCCGAAGGACGAATGAAAATGGAACACGACGAACACATTCATTCCATTTCTATTTTTCCTCCAATAAAAGTTCTACGTGAAAATGAAGATAAGAATGGGCAAGCGAAACTCCAAAGTTTTTTTACATTTCTCCAGGATCACGATCATGTTCACGATTCTCATTCCTTCAGTTTGCGTAGGTAGGTATGTCGGCATTCCGGAAGATGAATAATCGCTTGTGTGAGCGATTTAAGTTTCGTCTGTTACAAATTTTAACCGTTTTTGTTCGTTGTTTCATCATAAATATTTCGTTCGCATTCATGACCTTCACTTTGACGCTACTGCTACGCAATTCAGTCTACAAATTTATTGTACGCTTCACCAATTTTGTTCGTTCCAATTCGAGATCAAAAGAAGTAGGTTGTTGTAGTTGTAGGTTAAGTTATGTTACGTTACGTTCATTACAAAGTCCGGAGCGTTTTTTTATTCCAAAGTTGACGTGACATGGAGGATGAATTAGGTTTAAAAGTACAAGCAACAACCTACAAAATGCATTGTAAATAAATGATGGGATAAGGCAATTGGGACTATTTAAAAAAACGTTAGCCTGGCTTGGCTTGGCCTTCACTTGGCCTATTTTATTTAGCGAAAAAGCTCCAGAACCATCCGACCATCTCAAATGGCATTAGCTTCATCCTCATCTTTTGAATTTCGAGAGTAAATCCACAATTCACGATTACAAAAAGAGAAGAAAAAAACAAACGCAGTTTATTTTTTTTGTCCGTAAATTCACATTCTTCCAGACCAAAACTCAATTTTGCGTGGCTATAGTATAGCCTGGAACTGGCTTGAATTTTTATGGACTGGACCTGGACTGGCCATTAAATGATTGCCTTTTTTTTCTTCCAGTTGGTCTAAAATTCCTTCATTGTGATCCCGATCCAGATGGGGTCGTACACAAAATACCTAATACTTACAGATATTGTACTGGTCGAATTTTTTCGTACTTTGTGAACAGTCCCTTACAAATCCTATTGTACCTAGTTGAATTTTGGAGGGTGCAACGCGTATTTTAACGGAAAAAACACGCGAATACTGATGCTGAGATGTACTCTAGGATATTTTCACCAATGAATAATGGAATGGGTGAAATAGCTCTCTCCAAATTATTCAGTTTACGTCGTATCGAACTAGACTTGGGTTGGGTTATGGGTTCACCTTACGAATAAGTAGTACGACTTATGGCATTACAAAAAATTCTGTCTAGTCTAACCCAATCCAAATCCAATCCACTTTAGGAATTTAGTCTGAGAAGGAAAATGTATTCACTCTTGTTCTAGGCTTTTCAAAGATTCAAATGGACCCACTGCCATAGTTGAAGTCGAATTCCTTCACATTAATCAACTACTTCATAAATGTCAAGATTTAAGATCAAGGTAATCTCAAACAATTCTTAAAATTTTTTCAAAATTTGCCCTAAAATTTTACGTGCTTTAAATGATGATGGCATGCACGTAAATGTATCGTGTCATGTAAATCAAACTTTTTTTTAGTTAAAAAAATTATATTATAATTTCCATTTCTTATTGCTCAATATTATAATGATATGATTTCTCAAGAAAAAAATCTGCGCACTTTTCCAAAACTACAACGAAAATACATCCAAAACTTGTTAATCCTATTCCTTTTCAAAAGCTTAAGAAGTAAAAACTTTATTTTTTCTAAAGAGAAAATGAGGTTAATTTTTTCCCCTTCCAGCAGGTGTGATATGATGTGAGGAAAATAAAAATTTTCTCTGAAGAAGGAAGGAAAAAAAATAAACTTTTTCAGACAATGGAACAT
>JAHZMX010000144.1:0-23105 GCA_027743895.1 Seira musarum
CTAACGCGGCATCATTTTTCCAGTACCTCAAGGAAACATGTTTACAATTTCATGTTGTGAGATTTAAATGTGTAGATGGCGAGCAGGAGCTCACAGACGGCGAGCTTATGGGACTTTGCTTTGCCTCTTTGGATGAATTAACAGACCCGGACAGAAAAGAGCTTAAACTTTCGATGGAAGTTGTCACTGAATGGGGGACACCAAGAGTTATAAATTCTACTGGCAAACCGGAGGTTAGAGTGATGTTCAGCTTGAAAGCTATTCCAAGCTACTTTGCTCATTATAACGAATGTGTCACTGGAATGGATGAGGTTGTCATTGACGTAGCTGATGAAAATGACGATAATGAAAACGATCTAATAAACAACGGTGATCAACATGATGGTCCAGAAATCGACATCGTTGAAGACCCACATAATACTTCGACACTTCGTCGATTATTAGAATTCGAAAATCGAGGGAGAGAATTTGCTCCAGATGAAGACCTTATTACAGTTACGTCCAGTGCTAAATCGTCCCCAAAGAAGGCAGAGAATCCTGGGAAAGCTGATCAAGATCATGTACATAGTAATAATCCTACTTCTTGCGGCTTATCACCATCTAACTCAGAAGATTCAGACAGTTGTAGTAACAAGGAGAATTTAAAAAAGCTTTGTCCGGAACCAGGAACTTACAAGGTTACTATTGAGTTGACGCGGTTCTGGCTGAAAAGCCAAAAGCTTATAACAAATGAATTTTGCTTAAGCTATTTACATCCACCGATCGGAGTTGTAACTGAACCTACCGAATTGATCGGAAAACCTCTTAATTCGGAGTTTGTCGACATTCGTCAAGGTTTTACAATATTGGAAGGCGAGTTTACCAAAAGCTTTAAAATACGATCCCTTTCTGAAAGCTTGCTAAACAATCCTTTGACGGTTGAATTTTCCAAACTGTTACCAAATGGAGGAAAGAGCAATGTTTTTGCCACAGCTATGATCCCATTTGGAAGAGTATTTCTAGAGAAGGTAAAATTTATGCTGAATTATTTGCAATTGTATAATTTCCCTCACAATTTTCAAATTAATATAGGAATGTAAAATTATGTATGTATTAAAGTATTATATATAATATTAATATTTCTTTCCAGCGAGGTCGTGACTCAGTATGGCTCTTAGAAGATGGAACCGACATCCTGAAAACTGTCAATAATGTTAAGATAGGAACTCTATTTTTCAAAATACAACTTAACTCCTGAGTCAAGTTCCCCCAAGAAAGCAGAAAGCAAAAGCACCAAAGCTAGGCACAGTTCATTCTTTCCTCCAAAAATAACTCCAGCTCCTCCTGTTACAGATCATCAAGAAGAAACACGTAAATCTGTTCGTAAGTTGTAAACTTAGTCAGTTAGATAAGTAGTAAACACTTAACTTTAGATTAATTATGGTAAATGGACATCATATATTATTGTGCAATTTAGACATGCGAGATCCAAAAAAGACAGATCAAACGGCAGATGAAATGCGCGAGTGGAGGAAAACGGAGGAAGAGATGTTTAGAAGACAGGTAAACCAGTATTTTTTCGAATTAATTTGACAGAGAAACTGTCAAAGCAAACTTATAAAAGCTTATAGGCCTTCTACTGAAACTGAATGAACAGGATATTTTTTGTGGTGTTTAGAAAGAAGCATACCTAAAACTACTCTCTGACGAAGCTGCTAAAAGGGATTCAGAAAGAGAGGCTGCACTGTCTAAAAAACTTGCGGATTTGGAGAAGAAAGAAAAGGATCTTAGTCGGCAAAGACGAGAACTGGAGGAAAAGGAAGAAAAAATAAGGGCTCTTGAATTAGAGGTTATAAATTTTGCCTTGTATTATCTTTAACTTTGTTTTAATGTATGCATACTAAATGTGTCGATTACGGCTATAGGTGAAAGACAGGGAACGTCACTTGTCTACAGAAAAAGAATCTCTTCAGCAAATCAATCAAGTAAGCCGAAAAAGGCTGGAAGAAGACCATAAAGTCGAGGTATATCTTAATTTTTGTTAACATTTTTTTGGCGGAATTATCTTGTGATGTTTTACTTAAGTTGTATTTTGTATTGGTTTTTGTCCTTCCGGTTTTCCAAGGTCGAAGCGTTGTGTCGTCGGATGCAAGGATACATTGATGAACTTGAAAGGTACAAAAAGAAAGTTGTTACATTGGAGAAAAGATTAGAAACCAAAGAAGCAGAAATTGATACTTTGATGGCGTCTAAACGGCAACAACCAGAGACGAGAATACAAGAACGTGTCGCCCTATTGGAACAAGAGGTAAATTTTCTGTCGCTTTTTTTGTGCAAGGTGCTGAAAACATGCATTTCCCTCATTATTTTTTTGTGTAGAACAAGACTTTGAAGAATCATCTAAGGGAAGCCAATACGAAAAAGGAACAATATAAAAAGCAATCACTTGTCCTCTGTCAAAAGTTACAAGAAGTCCAAGACGAACGTGATAGGGAGCTCAAGGAGCAAAATGAAAACTTGAGGTACATTGACATTTAATTTGTTCACATTGAGATATTAGATTTGATTCTGATAACTTTTCCCTGTCCTTTTTTCTCGGTCGTCAGATTACACATATTAGCAAGTAAAGAGCATAAGGAATTGAAGAAAGAAAGAAAGGCTGTACAGGACCTTTCTCATAGGTTAAAGGCTCTTCAGAGGGAAACCATTTGTGTTAATGGACATGACGGAAAGGGAGATCACCTTGATGTTCAGATTCCCGGAATACGTGTTCGTCAGTTTGTACAATCAAAGGAAGGAGAGATGCAAAGACTTACAGAAGAACGCAACAGACTTCTCCAAACCGGTGCTTATACCCAATATGACTTGGTCATTAAAGAAATCGAAAACAAAATGGTTGATTTGGCAAAACAAACTTAATTCTAAGAATATCTAAGTTTCGGTTTATGCATCACCCACCTGTGGTGAGCCACCACTTCAAGTAAAATGCGAATAATCAAAATAAGTGAAGTTTTTGCCGTGTTGTGTTCAAGTTCTATAGTCGGAAAAAATCGATTATGCATTTTGTTCACAAATAGCAAACATAAGTTTTTTGTGTATCTGTAGTTTACTCTGCTGTCGCAATGTAATGTTTCTTTTCTGCCAATATGGATCTCAGTTTATTTCCATTTTATTCTCAATAGTTAGATTTTATCAAGCCAAATAAATGTAATGTGAATATGTTGTGAGAATTTTAATGTATCACTGTGAAATTTTGCTTTTTGTGCTATGCTTTTAAGTATGTATATGACATTGACACTATTTTTACTTTTCTACATTTCTATGCACAATGTATTCCAATTTCCAATGCATTTTTAAACAAAGATCACGACGTAATATTTATGTATAACGTTTTTCTCGGTGCATAAATAAATTGCACGCCCATATTTAGATAATTATACTTATACTATATGACAATGCAAAAAATCTGTAAAACCATTTCAATCGAATCATTAAATAGGGAAAAATAAAAACGCAAGCGGTTGATATAAGTTTTGCCCATTATTGTGAAAAGGTAGCTTTTGAATACAATTCGCAATTTCATAATATTCGCTAGCAAAAGAATAATTTGCGTGACAGGACGCAAAAAAATAGGTTTGGTTTTACCATCTGCATCAAGTTTGCTTAACGGATTGATCAGGCTTATGATACAACGTATTTCCTAATTTTATCAAGTGCACTACTTTTGTATAATTAATTATCAATACTAATAAAAATCTTAGAGGAAAATTTTGGGCAGTTGTATTAGGAATGAAAATCCTGAAAAACTGGCGTGGTTTTCCTCTCTTAAGCCGGCTTGGTCATATAATCAGGTTACAGGTTTGACATGATAAAAATGTGTGCATATAATTTTTATATTGATGATTTCTAGTTTTATGCCTACAGTATCTTTTGAGACTTCATCATTGGACTTTATTTAAATTATTCCAGTGGAAAAAATGGCAATATCTGACCGTATCATATAATGAGTTTAGAGCATATTTTACGATTAACATTCAATATTGAGATGTTTCGTATAATTTTAATACACTTCTCTGAACTTTTTCCAAAAAGATGTGAGAGAAAAACAAACATGCCTTAATTTAACTACGATGCGATGTTTCAAGTCATCTGCAATCGACTACGTTTGAACACTACATATGCCAATACATATAAGAAATCTGGACAAAAAGGCATGTATGCATTCTAAATCTATGAGATTTTATTAAAACCAGATTTTAAGATGCACTGACGTATAAAATATCCAGAACCAAGAATCAACTAAACTAAAACTCGAAATAAATAAAGTGAATCATGACATGTCTAGGATTAGGATTATTTGGGCTTGCTGCTGGTATAAAAAAGTTGTAAGCACATATTTTTATACTCGCACTCTAGCTCATGATTACTGACAAACCTACCTAATTCTCTTTGCCGATCTGGACGACAGGAGTCTTGTCTTCATAAAATAGTTATCATTTGTTTTACTTCGATACTGAATTTGGTACTAGCCGAAAGTACATCGTACACACTTAAAAAAAACTGATGAAAACTTCATAAATACAAATTAGTTTCTAAACTATCGAGTTTCAAAGTGTAGTCAATATTTCCAGGGATCAGCAAAATGTTCAGGAAGATTCTTATTTTGGGCTTGATAGCTTTGCAGGAAATAACAATATTAAATGCACTTTCACGTCACAGAATTTACCCCCATTTACGAAACATTAGACAGGTAGATTTTGGAGACGAAGATGTAGGCAAGCCACTGTTTCTAACACCTCTCATTAACGCCGGGCGCATAAAAGAAGCCCAGCAACTTGCTCGAGTTACAAACCTAACGGACGAGGTATAGTGAAATAATTAATTCGTATAAAGCAAACATTTCTTTTGTATCATGCGTCATTTTCTTCTTTAAAATATCTCTGGAAGCTTTTTGTCTTGCCCTTTCTTCAAAATATACGCAGTCAGAATGACCCAACCCCAGTAGTATGGATGACTAACCTAAAATATTATTTTTGAAGTTCAATCCAGATAAGGCACCTGTTCTAGTCTGGCTTCAAGGTGGTCCCGGAGGTTCTTCGCTTTATGGATTATTCACAGAAAATGGTCCCTACATTATCGACTCTGATATGAATGTATTGCTGCGATCTACAAGTTGGAGTTTCACCCATAACCTTCTATATTTTGATAATCCAGTTGGAACGGGTAGAATGCAAAATTGAATAATATGCAGTATGCAGTATTGCATGACGAACGAATCAATGTTATACATGTTCTTCCTTCCTAGGTTTTAGCTTCACTGATGATGATCAAGGATTCGCGAGAACTGAAGATCAAGTCGCTAATGATTTATACTCTGCGATAACCCAGTTTTTGACGCTATTTCCTACACTTGCTCAAAGAGATTTCTTTGTGTCCGGAGAATCCTATGCAGGTTTGTGCAGCAAATGACGAATCTCACCTTGCCCCATCTCATGTCTAAATAAGTTATGTTTGCATCCAATTATCCTCAGGTAAATATGTTCCGGCAATCTGTCATAAAATCCACACGGAAAATCAAGGAAGTCCCAAAGTCAAAGTTAATCTAAAGGGAATGGCAATCGGAGATGGGTTCTCAGATCCTGTAAACATGCTGAATTATGGGGAGTATTTGCACAGTGTCGGGTTACTTGACCTTAAGGAAATGAAGCATTTCCAGCAAGAGGAACAAAAAGCTCGCAATCACATTCTGAACGGGAGTTATATGGATGCGTTTCTTGTGAGTTATTCAAACAAGCAGTATAAATTGATAGATTATCGGACACGAACATATGTTATTATTTATTATGCACTTGGTTATCTTATCTTTTTAGGTGATTGACGAACTATTGGATGGAGATTTGTGTGGTCACCCATCCTATTACAAAAATGTTACAGGCCTTGACAATTATTTCAACTTCTTAGTTGATAAAGAACCAATTGAGTTTAGCTATTACGCAACGTTTGTCCAATTGCCTCATGTTCGTAGATCACTTCATGTGGGAAACAGAAACTTCAGCGACCTAGGATCAAAGGTAATTGGGGAAATACGAAGCATTATTATATTGATTCCATGTATTCACTAAATGTCGTCTCCCTTATCTTTTAGGTCGAAATGTACCTGAGAAATGACATGTACCGATCTGTCTCACCCTTAGTCACTGACTTGCTCGATGCCAAGGAAAATTATCAAGTTCTTTTCTACAGCGGCCAATTGGACATAATAGTCGCAAACATTTTAACGGAAAATTTTCTGTTGAATATGAAATGGCATGGCGCACAGCAATGGCAGAACGTGGAAAAGAAAGTTTGGAAGGTTAGCGGAGAGGTTGCTGGATACGCAAAAGTTCTTGATAATTTATCGTACGTTCTGGTTCGTAAAGCAGGGCATATGGTACCTGCCGATCAGCCAAAGTTTGCATTTGACCTCATTAACCGATTCACGTACAGAAAGCCTTACTTCTAACCCATTTACTATTTTGTATTGTGCCAATTCTATCAGTTACCTTATTTGTTTGTTTGTTTCTATTCATTAATTTGTTTGATTGTGCCTTAATTTGGAGAAATAAAATCATCCTTTATGTATTCTCTACTACGTATGCGATCAAGAGTCGAATCCACCAATCACTTTTACAAGTTTTACATAATATTTAATATTTGAGTAGTTTAAATGGAGTACAATTCATGAAATTATCAATTTAGATTGGTGAAATGCCAAATTGGTTAAATTGCATACGCATGAATTCATGAATATGAACTATGCACGCAGTTGAAACAGATAGGAAAAGTACATGCAAAATATCAAAGTATGCAGAACAAGCACAAAGAATTGTATTTTCTTAAGTAATTTTATTTAATCTCAACTCAGAGCCGACCATTATTGAATATTCAATTTTACTTCCTGATTTCCGAAACATTCATACTTTACTATATTTTATTCAATTACCTCACGAGGATTTTTTTACAAATCAACTTTGCTGCTCAAGTAGTTTCAGGAACCTTAACAGGGTCACTTAAAATTAAAATACATTCGTTACTGTCCTGTAACATTAAAATATGAAAACGATTTGGAGAAATATATGATCCATTAATACTTTTAAGTGCCTACATGTCCAATATCTCATTGCCCCAAAAACTAGTAGCATTCATGATTCTATAAACAACTTTAATTTTTGTAAAAAAAAGGCCTGCAGACCACGCACACTACCCAGACCACCACCAGTCTCACTACTACCTGTCTCATTGTCAGTAAAGCATGATGCATGCATGCATGCACCTGAAAGGGAAAGCATTTATTTCCCTCCGAGTTTTATTCATGCCTCCAAATTGGAAAGCAGACATAAAGCACCGCAGAAGCATGCATGGCTTTCTAGCTCATTTTTAAGTTCGTTTCGTAGTGCTACTGAAATGCTAAATGCGAAGCTCGTTTTTTTTTAGTTTTAGTTAGAGCCACCAATGCAATGGCCATGGCAATTTTCATCCCAGGCAGGCTAGGCTAGATGCTGGACAGTTATCGAGTCGAGCTCGAGCTTAGCTCCACTTGAGTCGTCGTCTCAAGCAACTTTTTTGTCTTTCTCGCTCGATGATGAAGGAGAAGACGACAGCGAGTTTTGTTTTTGTTTTGGTAGCAAAGCAAATGACATGACAGCAGGGATCAAAAAAGACAAGCAACGTGGTCGTGGTGATCCTGTTCTGATCTAACTTGTCCGATTATTCCCACATTCCCAATTCCCACTAATGGTGCAATGGCCTCCGGGAAAGATTTGAACTGATAGATATGGTAATGAAATGAAGGCCACATTATTCCATTAAAACGGCATGGTATCCACTCTTCCACTCCATTTGCACTCGACTCTTGCATCATCCATAATTACAACGCAGTCCCTGCAGTAGTAGCCAGTCGAAGTCGATAGATAGTCAAGTCCAGTCTAGTCCTTTGCTACACCGCTCATTCGAGTCAGGTACAGGTCCAAACATGACCAACGACGGAAAACGTGCTTTCTGGTTCGACAATTAATTTTTCCGCGTACCACGTGCTACCCAGCCCATTCTCTAACTAAAATGGTTTACTTCTTGGTCGTCGTGTAAAAGTGGTTGAACATTTGATATTGAAATCAATGGTGCTCTGTAAAATTTAGTCATTTTCTACAAGCTATTATGAAACTTTAAAACAACTATACTATAACTTGTGACTTATTTCGTTTCAATAATATAAAGGTTTGAAAAAAGTATTTATTTGTTTTAAAAGTTCAACTTTTTCCGATAATCATTCGTGGATTAAATATTTGATTTTCCTCACTTGCGTTTGAATTACAGATCGCCTTTGAATCCGGAAACCTGAAGACTGAAAGGACTTTTTCAGTATTTCGAATGTACAAAGTAAACAGTTTCAGTGGCCAACTTCCGTGAAGGGAACGCACCATCATTTAAAGGAGGGTTTTCGTGAAATGTAACCTGGGTCAGTATTTTTAATCCTAAACTCTTTGACCAAAGAAGCAGACATGTACCAGGGGGAGGGGGTTGAGGAACATGAGATTCCTCCTGTGCTCTTCGAGGTGGAGGTGGAGACGGAAAACGTTGAAACTGAGATCGAAAGAGGCCAAGTGAAGACTAAAAAAGCCAGGACTACGACTTCAAGTTCTATAGGCCCCCTCTTTCCCAAACGATTTCCGTTTAGGACGGCTTCAGGATTCGGAAGATGGGTACGAAACGACATTTATAAATGCATCAGATTTTATTCAAATGTGCTTATTAGGTTTTTTTTAGTAATTTCAAATAATTTGAGTCTTCATTAATGAATTTAATATTTTTTTCGTTTCAGATACTTTCCAAATTGGGGTCGTCTCCAACCAAATACGTCTTAATCCACATGCGTTTCGCAATTTACTGCTCCACCTTCAAGATCAAGGAACTCGTCCGTTTTGGAAAGAGGATTTTTCATGGATTTGATCGGCTCTGCTTCCTGCATGGTATGCATAAGTCGACCGATTTGATTACATCTGATTTCACAAATCCTTATGATTTTTTATGTTTTTATCGATTTCTTTTTAGGCGTCTTTCTCGTGGCTGTAACTGCCCCGCAAAAAGTTTATGTCTACAGCGTGTTCACTAAGGAATCTATGAAGATATCACAAGGAACCCCCTTGAAGGAAGAGGAGGACTGAGATTTCAGATTTTAGTTCGTTATTTAAATAATCTCATTTCTTATTGAAACCTAAATGTAATTGATAAAAAAGTCATTGTCACTGTAAGCAGTACATATTTCGTACTGATCGTCATGCTCTCTTAATTTTGTCTGGGAAAAATAAAATCGCCATTTCGTTTCGAAATATGAATTTAAGGAGAAAGTTCTGATCGCAAAGAAAAATGAAGTTTATTTGAGCACTCTATGTTATTTAGTATAATGGGTAATAAGCAGTCACACAACAATGTGAAAACCTCTTAAGTGCACTAAAATCACAGTCGATGTAACACAATTCTACTATAATTTTGAACAACTTTAGTTAAAATACGTTTTATGGTAAAAGAGAGAAAACTTGACTAAAGCATTCCTGCAATTATACATATCTACAAAATCCGAATTCATTTCTATTAATTAGAATATCTACAAAGTTACAGATTTTTACATGAACGGCACAAGTTGAAGCTAAAACTAGCACGGCATTATCATTCACCTTCATTATCTTTTCGTTTTTCATAATACATAATTACATACATAATCGACACATTTACAATTACAAACGTAAGAGATTCATAATACGATGAAAACGTTATGTAAAAAAAATCTTTGACATATATTCGGTAGGTAATTCAGTAAAATTGCATAATCTGCCTTACAGCCATTTAAATAAATTCCTGTTGAATGTTAAGTACTTTCCGCAGGAGATTCTTTTTCCAAGAGTCTGTTATTTTTTTTATGAAAATTCTATGCATCAAGTCTCGCATTCTTATCAAAGATTCTCTCACGGTTAATTCCTCCTATCCATGCTTGCATGTTGCATATGTATAATCATCTATCATCATAATTTGCTTGCGTATTAAAGACAAGTATACATAAATGCATTGCACTTGCACATTATCATTTTTATTTGAATCCTTCGGTTTACTTACGTCGAGTAGGACCCGAAAAAATTGTGCTTACGAGTGAAACGCTTTTCTTTCTGATTCTGTGTGATTACATACTTAATCAAACGTAATTCCTTTACCGCACGTATCATAATGCAACTGGCAATTTACTTTTGGCTAATTTTCTCTTCTAGCATCTATCAATACTGATGATGATATCAGTACACTATATATTTTATGCAGGATTTTTCTGGAAACAACCGATTACGAGATATTTTTATCTGACCCGTGACTGTCGGCGACTTTACTCCATTACAAAATAATCCTTTTACACAGTACACAGTTTGATTAGGCCAGACCATAAAAATATGTCTAATTTGCATGTCAGGGTAAGGGATACGTAATTCTAAACAGGATTGACTCCAGCAAGGGGAAGTCGATATTTGGTAGACAAGTTAATGCATAAAACCAAAAATTAATGCTAGGAAGAATTCTTTTCTGTAGGAATTAACATGGAATGGCTTTTTTTGTAATGCATGCATGAAATACATAGTTAGGTTATATTTCTAAATTGATTTCCCTGATAATCATGTTGAAAGCTTTTCCACCAAATTTTTCAAAACTCTGCCAAAATAAAGAAAGCCATTTCCGTATTGATTTGCGTTTTAAACGTTTACGATAATTGGTTGAAGAATTTGAAACGGTATTTTTATAACCTAGAATTTGATAATGAATCTATTTCGTTTAGAATGTGTATGAAGTGAGGAAAGTTTTGAATTCATGTTTTGTGATTTTCGAAGGAAAAGTGTTTGTAGGAACATACTGTCTCATAAATAAGACTATGAAAATTTTGATTTAAATACGGATGCTTTCTAGGGAAATTGATTGAATTTCGTTATGCATAATTCTACCAGTTCCATAGAATGCATAATACGACTTTTGAAGGCCTGTTTGACTACGCCATTGCATATTTTGAATTTTTAGATGCACTTTGGAATTACATATACATACATTTTTTATCCACCTATTTCATTGCATAGTATGCGTTTTCAGTTCAAATACTTACTCATGTAATTAGATATTACAAATCGTCATGTCCATTTCTTGAGTTACTAAACCTACGGAATATCTATGTATCCGCGTTAGTGAGCTAGAAGTATGGCTTAGAGAAAAGGCATTTTATAAAATCCTAATTTTGTGTTAAAAAGTCTAACGGTTATTCCTTGTAGCCTAATTCATTCATCGTTCTTTAGTTAATTTAAGAAGAAGTCAGTACGAAAATGCCAATATCTGTTTAGATATCTGTCTTAAAATGCAAAAGGTAAAAGGTAATTATTGCCTTTTTTGAAATGATTTACACAAAATTTGCATTACCATTTTTTTGGTTAAGTATGTACTTGCATTATAATGATAAACGTTACGCTTACTTATACAAAAAATGTATTTGTCAATTTTCTCTCTTTTCATATTCGATATAATATGTTAGATGTGAAGTATTTTGTTGTTTTCTTTAGTAATTCTATCTACTAATTTGTTTTTAATGCGCTGTGTGTTTTGTGTTAAGTCTGTATTTTGCTTTCACTTTGGCCTTAAATTTAATTCAGCTTTAATTTATACTTAGTTTTATGCAAATGGTTATCATTACAAAGTGTACTTTCACTAGCTTTCCCTTCTTTGTTTTCTCTCTATTTAATGAAGTTGATAAAAATGTTTGCCTTAATCTACATACGTATTTTGCAAGACGTATTTCTCGTTACAGTTGAATGTATTTTTTGCAAAAGATTTTTTTTTGACTGACGGTTTGTTTGCGTGTTGTTGGTGAAGCTTTTCTCTCCTTGGAGTGCTTTCTCCTTTTGCATTACTCTGCATCATTCAAGTAGGTATTTGTTATTAGGCATAATATTATGTTTCCTTCTCCCTGGGCATTGTTTTTGTTCACATTTCATAATGTCCAACCAACTCCAAACTCTTTTCGTTTGCGGCACAGCTCCAGTTTCGGTTGAAAGCATACATTTTTCCCCTGTCATGCTCTCGCCAATTATGATTTACCTGTAGGTGTACCCTCTATTTTTACTTTCTTTCCAACGAGTATATGTACGTAAGTACTTACGCTCTCCTTTCGTCATAGTCTTGTTAAAACTTTTTTTCCTATTGTACTTCACTGCACTACTTACCTACTTTTTTCTCGTAATTGTGTCTTTGATGATGCTTTGTGATGCTGTTGTTGTGTGGTCAATGAGAATGTGGTGGAACAAACTGGAATGATGTTTTTTATTCATTGCGCTTATGATGAAAACTTTTAACCCTGCAGGAAAGAATAACTGGATGATTTTTGAAAACCCTGTGGTTCTTATTTTTTTTAAGTATTCGTGTAATCCTTGGACCATATTACGTTAACTTCTGCTTTTTACAATGCTGTTTTCACCTAGCTCATGCCACTCAAAATCATTATTATGTTATATTTATATACACAGAATACATGTTTTAGCGCACTTTCCCTTTTTTGAAACGGCTAACTCATGCTTGAAGTTTGGTAGATACTCATGATGATGATGATTAAGTAATCATGTATTTAAGTAATCATGTCATACTCATATAGCTCATTCTCTGTTTGAGTTTCATGTTTCTCTCCTTTCAAAATTTTTATGTAAAAGGAAATGTTGATTTGATGATGAAAGAGTGACAGTTTCCCTTTTATCAGAGATTCTTTGTCTTTGTCGAGTTAGCACCTTTTGCATATTTCTATTCTCATTGTAGTGTTATGTGTGGTGTAACAGTGTAGTAGTGTAGGTATGTGAATTGTGAACTTGTGTGTGAATGTGTAAGTTCTAACTGCTAAAGTATTCTTTCAGACCCCTATTACACCTACGTTTTTACCGATGGTTGCATGTGGAATTGCTATTGCTATTGTCATTCATTTCTTTGTCAGCACGCATCTCTTCCCCGTACAGACGAACAGCATGAACGAATTCTCCTACGACGCGCTCCAAATAATGGAATGGTTTTCGAAGAGGCAGCGGTCCCTCGAGAAATCCTAAGTGTCCTCCTCTCATAGTCACTATCATGCAAAGGTTTGATCCCGGGCTTTCTGCTTGCTTCAATGGTAGGCCTAAGGAGGATTTAAAAATGGAGAAAGTTAAAGTATCACAGTGGCTTTAATCTACCCAGTCTCTCCTTTTCTCCATAAAAGCTTGATCAAGTTGTCTAGTGTTGTTGTAAGTGATTTTTATATCACATTTCTTTTCTCTGGCTTACATTCAATAGGCTGCATTGGATCATCAGCGGCTGAAAATCCAAACACTGGAATGGTAAATTTGTCTGTGTCATCCACAATGTTCGCCGACTTATAGTACTCCAAGGCAGAGCCAAAACCAAACTGAGGGGCGGTGAAACAGGAATCAAATTCCCGGAGATTCGTACTTCTCAAGATCTTGTTGAAATCCCAACAATCCCGTACTTCTAGCACTTCACGATATCTATTTTTCCAGGACAAACAAAAAATGTCATTCTTTGTCGAGAGATGTTTCAATGCAAAGCGTAAATAGAATATTATGTTTCGTAACGAAAGAATGTTACTTTTTCGATAGGAATTTCAGGTTTTGAGTGAGGCCATAGTTGATAATGTAATGGTTAACAAAAGGCTTCTCAAGGTTTGCTACTCCATTTACGGCATCCCAACAAATCGAAATAGCCATAGCACATATGAAGGTCTCTCTAGCTTGCTCGGGATTTTGTATGATGTATTGACAGAAAACCATGCTACAAAAATCATATACAAAAAATAATGCTAAGTAGTTTATTTTAAATATTGATTTTGTCTGATGGTGATTTCATCTCTATTAATATTGCCAATTGTGCAACACGCTAACTTTATTGCTTACCCGCCCATGGATGTTCCAATGGCAATCATGCGCTCCCCTGGATATTTCTTTCTCAAGTAAGCGACCACTTCCGTTACATCATCGCAGTTTGATGCTGAGTACAGCCTAGGTGTCTGGATAAGTAATGTAAGCGTAAACAAGAGAAGACGTTTTAGTAATAGTCATGCACGAAGAAAAGATTAATTTCTTACTTTTAGTAGAGCTCAAGTCGGAAGCATTGAATTAAAAGTCTACACGCAAGAATTTAGAAAATTTTGGAATGCTTACTTTTATTGGAACTCCTCCAAGTCCCCTGTGATTAAACACTATTACAGTTGCTCCGGTTTTTAAAATGGTCATTGCCAGCGTCTTTATGTAGGATGTTTGAGAAGAGCTGGTTAGTCCCGGAAGAAGGAAGACTTTGAGAGGAGGTCTGTAACAACAATTTTTATGACAGTCTTAAATTTACCCTCATTGCAATAAAACTGGGCCTGCGGGTCAATTATCGGTATTGTAGGATAGTTATGTAGTAGTAATTAGTTAATATTTCACGCGACATAGGTGATCAATTTCCCATATAGAGAAACATATATATAGATAGTTAGTCGTTCGCACATTTCCCCAGAGAAAGGGTATCTTCTTAGGTTTTCATGGATAAATGTTTCGGTATGACAGTAAACGTAATCATTAATTGTGTCTAAGCGAGCAACTTACCCATTCACATTCGATTTATCCGGCTCCATGAAGTCTATGCCAACCTCACCTCTTAAGAGAAAATAAGACAAGACATGTCATTAGCATTCTTAAGAACATCACACAAGCAGTAGTAAGCATTCATGAAACTTTTATGCAGCAATCATGTCCACCACATGTGAGCTGTATGCACGCAACGCTAACAAGAAATTAGAAAGTGCATTTGTACTTCTTATTAACCCACGTATATTTGCAATGCTGCTTGCTTCACACTTTCTTACAGCCGAACAATAATTCAAGACAAATGTTTGCATCCCTTCATTAAATATGAAATCATACATGAGCCTTCCTCTCTCTAATTAATATAAAAACGGTGATCTATCACGCCTTAAGGAAACAACCATCTAATTTTTTTTATAACAATTTTTGTTTCCTAAATGCAAGCGCATACTTGTAGTGTCATTCAAGAAGTGGCGTAAATCGACGGAAAATGTATGATTATCTTACCCGTCTGACAATGGAACTATTTCCCGACGATAAGGCAGCTTGAAAGTGGGAGAAAGTCTTAGTCTTAGGCCCATCACAGACTGTAGCCTTCCCTCCCAAAAATAGATTGACGGATAGTACTTGTCCTCCAACGTTTTCATGTGGTCTTCAATAAATTTTCTAATTTTAATATTGCTAGTGTAGATTCTAGGTTTCTGAAAATGTGTCACAACAATAATATTTCATCAGAATGCATATTATGTAAAAGTTGGAGAAAGTCAGTATTGCGTCAAGTAAAAAATGGCAATAATCAATGTGGAATGTGGTTCCAATACCTGTGCAACGGAGAAAACATAGTAGACTGCTATTACCGCTACAGCTGAAGCAGCCGTAGCTGTCACGAGAATATTGGTTTCCGAGATGTGCTCAAAATATTCCATGTTGACGGATGATGAATGATGTGATTATGTAAAGAAGAAAGGCCTTTGGAAAGATAACTTTCACTCACTTAACAAAGCATAAAACTGAACAAAGATAACACAATCTAACTTGAGAAGATCTACAATAGCAGCATGGAATTTACTCAATAGGATGTGACTATTAAAAGACAAAGACCACAACAATTTTTGTACGACTAGGCCTACTTATATACCTGTGCTAGCTGATGTACTGACGCATTTTTAGGCCGTTGGAATAAAAAAATCAAACGAAAAAATATGTAAATGAAACACTTATAAGCACCGGTGCTCTGATGTTGTTCTACTTAAAGGCAATTTGATCCAAGTTGACCAGCTCCTTGCTCAAAATTTTACTCCTTGCCTTTCTGTCTGGAATAAAAATGAGTTTGAGGTGAGTCTCTTGGGTTGAGTATTTTGACATAACATTTTTTACTCGACAGAGCCTATCCAAATGACGAAGAATGTTTAGATTTTTTCCCTACTACATGTGCCACTTTCTAGTACATTCCTTTCTAGAACTTTTAAGCTGGTAGCGAAAAGGCGAATTAAAGTTGCGATAATAATGTTTCGCTTAGTGTTGTGAGTACTCAAGATCCACCTCGCATCGTGGCTTAATTGGTATGTTTTGCTTGTGACTCCCCGGCGAACGTGAAGTATATTTTTGCAGACGCTCGCGAAACGGTACAACTTTCTTTATTCCGCCCTCTCTGCATAATTACCATCCTTGCAAAACGATAAAGAGCCGTATTTTCTGTTGCACAATAAAATTCTGCATTCCCCCAGAAAAACTGTGTCCGATCACAAGTTGATAAAGAGAATAAGTTATCTCTTTCATAATTTTCCACTGCATTCACAATTCGTTTTCCTACCATTGGCAATCATGATAACTGTTACCTGCCCTTAAGTTGCTCGAACGGGCAGAGAAAGCCTACTAACTGAACTGGAGCAAAGAAAACGGGAACTTCACTCCTTTTGGCAGGGCTCTGGTGTGGGATAGAGCTACGGGAAAGTTTTTTTTTCTCTTTACAATCGTATTGCACGATACATACTTTTCCATCTGATAGGAGAAATAACGGGCAAGGCAGGTAAGACCCGGTATAGGGTTGATTTTGTCGGTTGCAATGGGAAAGTGGAATTGTGGACGACTAGCAGCAGCGGGATCTGTATGCATCTGACTACTACTGCTGCTGCTATATGGTTGCTTTCCCTTAAGCTAAAATTGTGCAGCCGTTATTTGTCGAGTTTCTGGTGGCACTACAATGCGACCGCTACACTTTCACTCCACAGTGTAGACTGCCCTGGGTTTTTAAGGAGAAAGAATGGCAAACCCACTATGGATCAATAATGAATATTGAACCTGCACATGGTGTAATAACCTCATCATATCTCAGCATACTTACTTTTACTTTGCCATAGTGGAAAAAACAAGCTATTCCCACTATCGCACCAAACAAAATAAAGCGACAGTGATATCAAGGGGACCTTTCTCCCAAATACTACATGTCAAACGTACAATGTTTTGTACCTAAGCATGCTATGTATATGAAAAAGGCATTATCCAACTTTCGCGTTCCTTCTCTTGGTCTTCGATATCTGCAGCATTAAAAATCGCTAGGATCAGAGTTTTTCACTATCTAATGCAGTCTAGCCGGAAGATGCCTTTTCTCCTTTGTTCTGAGTGTAAAACGTTTTTTTCTTTCTATTTGGAATACCTAGGGATCTACTGTTTTTGTATTTCTAAGCCCTTTTCATGTGGCCCACACACTTCTTTAGGACAAAGAATGTCAATATCTTTCAGCTTTAGTTTAAGAGCCCTTTCGCTGATGATGTCCCACTTCTAAAGATATTTCTATTTGCAGTACGGATATACTTTATGCTATTTATGCTGCTGTTATGCAGAACTACAAGCACAACTAACTAAAAGCCTTTTTGTTTTCCTTTTTTGGGAATCCATTTCACCAAGAGAAAGCGTATTTATTGTAAGATGCTGTGAAAACCCGCAACTGCAACATACCAAAGTCGGCAACTCCTTCGGATGCCGATAGAATACAGAAAGCAAAAGATCTTTTTAGGCATACTATTTTAAAGAAAATGCATGTATTTATGCTTGTTTGACTTTGGCTGTGTGCAAAGCTCTGAAAAAATATCCTGCGTTCTGCTTGGCCTGCTTTCTTCATCCAATATTACAAGTGAGATATTTTCCGTTCTTTTTTTGTGTAGAAAAACTAAAAACCGACAAAAACAACAGCGATTCTGAATTGTTTAGCACGAAAGAAAATATTTTTACGGATGGCATGTTTCAGGAAACCCCAAAGTTTTGCTACCGAACCAATAAATGTTCGTGGACTTCCAACCAGGCAAAACGAAATCGCTGCAATGTTTGGTTCAGGCAGCGGAGGTAGAATAAATAGCCGTACATGCTTTCGTGACATGAAACAAAAAACTTTTCCTCTAAAAGTAAACAGCAATAAAATATTTTTTATGGTGAAACAATAAGGCAAGGACAAATTACCTTTTGGCTTCGGTGCAATCGCATTTTTTTCTGCTAATACGATATCATAGTCCTACTTTGGACTGTTTGGACATAAAATTGCAAATTGATTTGCTATATATAACAACCAAACTAAGCCTGATCGCACAATTAATTTGTGAAATATTGAATATGTAGCCAGGGCCAGATATTTTATTCTATGTGAAAACTCGTCAAAACTCATGAAATGCCAAATGCCATCAAACTTTCAATAAAGAAGATTACATATATTTTGCATTTCTTTTGGGTGAGGAGTGCACAAACCCGACAAGTTTGACAAAAGCATGGATTATATAGCTAAATTCGAAAATGGGCTTCCAACTATTTGTTGTGAAGTATCAGTAACTAAATTGACATAATTGCTCGATTAGTGGAAACATACCATATTCATAAAATGTAGGACAAATAAAATACTTTTTTATTTGAAAACACGCGTGTATCTGGAATACTAACAGCATGCTTATGTAAAAATAAGGATGAAAATTGAAAGCAATTTTATTAAAGCGTCGATCTAAAAATTGAAAATCGATTATATGACCAGTGTAACGTTGCAAAAAGATGGGAATCACTATCGTAAGAAAATTGCCATCAAAGTGCATAACGGCCTGGAAGTGTCATAGTCATATCGCAAAATGGAAAAATTTATTGCTTCTTGTATACATGTATGTATGTATTGAAAACATAAAAATGTTTTTCTCTCTCAACTTCGTCTGCAACATCAAATCCAGATGGCTAATGGAATAAAATATCGTAGTTGGAGTTAATAGGTCGGAGGAGTAGCAGAAAAATATGGTCCGTATAGTGGGTTTATGGAAAAAGAATTGAATATCGGGATTGAAATTGAATCAAATATTTAACAAGGAAATCAATCATTCTAGAAAATGATTGCTTATATCACAGGACAGGCAAAGAATAATAATAATATATATTAATACAACCATGCGCGATCAATTATAAGGCTTTTGTTTTTCGAGGTAAAGAACATGAAAAGAAAATTGAATCAATATTCGTTTCATCTGCCTTTAATATTGAGCTGTAAGGGGAAAACAGAAAGACATGTTGGTAGAAAAGAAAGGATTCATAAATTTATGGAGTTGATTTTATTATTTCGAAATGCCCCTCAAAGAAGGAAATGCCCCTGTGTTTCGACAGAGGAAAGCATCACATTTCCGAGAAAAGTATCCCACCTCTGACTTGTTATTTACGTTAAAGATTTGCGCAACAGTCAAGCAGTCATAAAAACATTTTGAAAGAAAGTCAATAATTTTGGGGTTCTACACATTATATGTAGCTTCTTAGAATTTCCTCAAGAAAATTAGAAGCCGAAAACAACAGCTTGGTTTGACGTAAATCATATTATACTGTACAATACACATAAAATTGAAATTGGTGACCTGGAAGATAGAAAAGGGCAGTCCTAATTTAATACTCAGTCATCAGCCATCTTGTGAATAAATAAACACAATGTGTGTACTTTCACGAAGTCAAAGTCTAAACACCATACCCCAAGTTTAAAAATTAATCACGGGTGTTGGACGAATTGAAAAGAAATGCCAAATAAAAATGTATATGATAGATGAAGGCCCGAAAGAAAAATATTTATTGGAGAAAAAATTATACTTACGAGTAGAATTTTGAAAATAAATATCCGAATACTTGGCGTACTTATTATTTAATTTTTATAGTCTGCATTTTCCTTTTCCCCCCAACCAGACCGTACAAAGGGGCATTAAAAAATTTAAATTGTCTAAAATTCTCCGGTCAGCCTGTCCATCTCCGTCAACAGTAGACGTTTTTGCATGAAAGCTACCTTTTCGTCATATTTTAGTTTTAGAACTACTAGCTTCGTATGTTTGCTACATTGCATTTTGATTTTACATAACGAAGGAACATTTTATTTGTACCAATACAAGAAATATTATACGAAAGATAATAGGGTTTTCCCAGGGTAAGGGTAAAGGCTAATATTACATTACTTTGTTAAATGTTGTTCAAAACTGAAATTCAGGTATAGTGCACATTATGTGCAATATTTCACATGCCACAATATGTAATCTGTAGGTCTTAATCTTTGTTTAGTCAGTAATTTGACTGAAATATATTGATTTTGCTCAGAGATATGATTGTTTTTGTGTTGGACCGTTATTTTTTACCTAGTAGGTATTCGATATTGGATCGATTGGCCAGTATGAAATAAACAAGATTATTCACTCTCTTTCCTGAGGAAATGAAGCGGACGTTCCTACTTGGAATCGGAATAGGAAACGAGATTTTGGTTTGCTATTTTTAATATAATTAATTTGCAGAGATTGTCCTTTCCCGTATCTATAAAACAGGCTCGAGGAAATTGAATCATGAAACGAAAACGCTAAAAGCAAACTTAAAGAGAAGAGTAGAGGAAAAGTAGGGAAAGCAAGCCGAGCCGAATGTTGAATCAAGTGCCCGCTAGGCAAAAAAGGGAAGAGGAGAGGAGAAATGGAGAGGGAAAAGGAAGAACTTTTCCTTTTATGAATTGGTTATTTCTGTTCAGCGTTGTTGTTTGCTTCATTTAAAACAAATTAATCAAATTGTGATTCTGGCCTGATGATAATATTAATGAATGTGACAGGGCAAAGGTAAATGACAAAATGAAAATTCTTAGAGCCTGCTCCAGTCTCCTACCTCTACTTTTTACTTTTTAATCAGATCAGGAATCTTTTTGCATGCGTTTTGAGAGTTTGAGACTTGGGTGTATGCGTATGCGAATGAGAAAAAAGCATAAGAAATGTTGTGGACATTGTGGAGTGCAGTGCAACCATCATGCTTCAGCCCATTGAGCAAAGAACAAGTAAAAACGAAGGGGGAACTATGCACACATGCTTTTATGTACTTTTGTTAATTGTTGTTATTCTCTGGTTCACACTTGATAATACGACTATACGACTTTTTAGTTTAGTATTTTTGTTTTAATTGAGATTTATTCTGTCAATTTCTTTGAAATCTTTAAAATGCCTCAAGGAAAAATGAAAGTTAAAGCAAAGGTTCCGCACGGTGCAAAAACTAAAAATAAAGGAATTTCAAAGCCTAAAGATGTACAGAAGAAAAGTGAGATAAAAAGCAAAGGTTCCGCGCGGTGCAAAAACTAAAAATAAAGGAATTTCAAAGCCTAAAGATGTACAGAAGAAAAGTGAGATAATTTTGCATCTTATTGTTTTAAAATCAAGATTTTCCACGCACATAGTTTAGCTGATCGATTACTATTTATGTGTGATTTCTTAGATCGACCTGCACAGCCAAAAAAGGAACTTATGAGGGCTGCAGTAACGAAAGCCATTAACGAATCCAACGAGCTGGCGTTTAAACAAAAAGCCACGGCAGAAGGTAAAACATTCAAAGTAATACCAACGGATGATGTTAAACCTGGAACCAGCGTCAAGAAAGATAACAAGATGGATAAAGGGCGACTACCAAAAAAGAAATGATCACCGAAAAGAACTAAAGAACCTCGAAAACAATATAAACCTCTAACTTTAGAATTTTAATTTTAGAATCTTGTTTTAGGGAAGCCTTTTAAAATTTTACCGCTTATAGTTTCCAAGAATTTTGGAGAAAATATGAAATTCAATCATCAAAGATTAACTATATTCCCGTTTGGTATATATGAGAAAATAAATGTGCTGAATCCGTTATTTTGAACGTTTTGAATGCTTTCGGATTTCTATTTATTAGTAATTTTACTACTACTACAAGTACGTAGTTTTAAAATCACATCACATCAATTTCTAAACGTATTTGACCTCAGAATTTAGTAAAGTACATGTTCATAATTCGAACAGGAACAAATTGGAACGGAACATTCATGATTGCAATAAAATTAAATTGTAGAATATTAGGTAATTTCAGTAAATTAGGTTTTACCTAGTCTATAAGCTTATACCATAACAAATGAATCAATGATGTTAATATGGTATAGGTGATAGGATGAGTTAAAAAGTTAAAATGGGCTATCTTTTTGCTATCAATTTTCTAACCTAATGCGTGTTGCTTTCATCGTTTAGAAAAGATATGAATGCAGAATGCACGTTTGCTAGAAAAGTGAATGGACAAAATATCTGGCAAAACTTTAAAATGACATTAGTTAGTCATTCTTAATAATAATTATTAAATTAAATTATTATTACCATTTTACAGTCAATGTAGAGTTCAGCATTAATTACTCATAATAATTTGTTACACCAGAAGTACTGTAACTTATGCTAAAATATTGAATTTGAGAATTTATTGTCATGCTTTATTGTGAAATTCAGGGTCAAAGAAGAACGCGATTTTGGTGTGCTTCACACACATGATTTAAATCTTAAGACCCGGTCCCAGTTGGAATCTGACAGATCTCCAAAATGTACAATTTTAAAATCTGTTGTCATTCGTCATAAATGCGACGTGTCTGTCATCTAGATAAGACTATACACTACATTATTTTTTGTCCCGGTTTTCGACCCTCTTCTGATGTAAATAGTAAATGTTCTACTCTACATCTCTTTTACTTTACAAACGGACACATTTTTCATGTTCCCTGACAATACTGACAGTGACACCGAAAAATGGAACAAGACTAACTCTGTTGAGAGTGAGTAAGCTTATAGAAAAGTCAAACTAATTTGCTTACCCTAGCTTAGCAGAAACAAAGTCGTCATCACAGGTACCGACGGCGAGCAACTAACTTTATAATACTGAGATCTTCCCTATAAACTAATAATGTCTTCACAGGGAACAACTTACTTTGCTGCTGCGAGTTCAATTATTACGTCATTAAAATTAAACTCTACCACCCGTATGTTTTCAAGTTGTATAACGAAAAAAAGAGTATACTTATGCAGAGATTTCTTCTAATTAATTTAATGATGTTTAGAAATCTAATGTTTCATTCTAAACTTTCACTGAACAGCCTTAAAAGTGACTAGTCTACTCATGGTATTTGTGAAGTGATGCAACAAAGAATGGGTTGTAAGATTTAAAATT
>JAHZMX010000145.1:0-16092 GCA_027743895.1 Seira musarum
TATTAAAGCCCCCACCCCCCGGTTCCGCGGTCCCTGTTCACATCAACACAAGTGTAAAATATTTTCACTCTTTTTCATTCATCCGTTTTATCTTAAATCACAACCACGATCAAAGAAATTAAATATGTTCACATTTTCACCTTTACCTTCGTCGCGTCAGTCGTCAGTTTACCTAATTAATTCACACTCACACTCTTCTCGTGCAGGTACATTTTTCACGCATGTCTGTTCTGTGTCAAGGAATCTACATCGACGCGTCAGTAAAAATGCCGGTGCACTTTAAATCGTAATCATAATTACAATTACAAATGAAGCAAAATCGTCAATCTCAAAATCGTGGGAACGATAAAGAAAATTTTATTCAAAGTTAAAGCGAAAACTGTTCTGTTGTTGAGTTGAGGTATGTGCCACTCTATTTGCCACCTACACTAAAATAATATTAATGAAGAGGAAAAAGCTGAAAAGATAAGGAAAAGAATGAACACTGATGTGATAAGAGAAAAAAGAGTAGAAAACATGAATATTAATGACTATGACTATACGCGTGTTTGAGTTTTGAATTTCTGAGTTTGTGTTGATGAATCATTTGTACTTTCAATTTGTGTTTGTAGTGTACCCATATAGTTTGTAGGGGAAAAAAATCATTTTGAATTCAGCGATGGGAAATTTCCCATTTTTGAAGGACTCACTTCCCAGTGGGAAATTATTTTTTCCCGGAACGTAAAGAAAATTTTTGATTTTGCAAGGAAGACAATTCCGGAATGGAAGTGGGAAATTTTGGTAAATACCAATATTTCCCGCGTGCACACATCATAATTGCTGGGAAAAATGGGTAAAATCATTTTTGCAGCGACTTGAGCGGCTTAATTAGGCCATGCAGTCAAATTTGAAATTAATTTGTACAATGGTTTCTACTTTTACAGTAATGCATTGTCTCAACAGTCCATGTTAGTTTTGTATAACTTTCGGACATTTTCCCGGGAAAAATGAATTTTCCCGTGGAAATTTCTAATCCTTGGATTACTGCTTAACTATTTTAGTTTTGATTAAATATAATTTAAATGAATGACATAAACATCTCAATTTGCCCTAAAAAGCATTTTCCCTGTCCACACGTAATGACCGGTATTTACCATTTTCTCATTTTTTCCCCACTTATCATCCCTGTATAAGCCAAGTAGGGAAAGGATACAACAAAATCCCGATGAAAATGGAGATGGAAATTGATGATGACATGAAAATGACTGACACAATCCGATAGCATTCTTCTTCATTTCCATTGCATTGTCAAAAAAAGTAAAAGTCATTTTGTTTGTTTAATCTTTTTTCACAATCACAAAAACAAAAGATAAAATGTGACTCTGATTGTGATTTTATGAAGAGATTCACTTGTCTGCCTCTTGGCTTCATATTATTATTACTGTACAAATTTTGGCTTTTAAAATATCTGCACACAAAAAAATGCGTTGGCGTTCTCGCAGAATTGAAATTGGGATAAAAAGGATGACAATGCGAAAGTTTTAAGGAAACTCCAATGAGCCCATAATGCGCATGTACAATGCATTTTCAGATCATCATCCAATCCAGCATCAAAAGCACCCAAACCCAAACGCATGCGCAAAACTAAAAAAAAAATGATTTGAAGCGCCACCATCATCCAAAGCAGAGATAATGTTAACTTTCATTTCATTTCACTTCAGAAAATACAAAGTATTTTGAATTATGAGAAGTCAAGTTAGAGTTTAGGTATTTCATCCCACCTTAAAAGGAATATGAGTATCATTATTATTATTAGGTACGCATTTACTATTACAATTACTGTAATAAATGCTGTCCTGTTCGCTGTCAAACCGAACATCATATCATATCACCCAACCCAACATACTTAAATGCATACCTTAAGTATGGTTATGGGACTTGAGACATGAAATGGGAAGGAAAACATGAGAAATTAGAATTACAGTAAATGCTAATGCTCACATTGCTCACTGGCTGGCAATAGATCAAACTGCACTTGTTTCCTTCCGCTAGGATTATTTTTTGTTCAGGTTCAGTTCAGGTAAAGAGGGATATTTTATCCTTTTCCCCTTTTCATGAATTTTCTAGTAAAATCCTTTAAATCCTTAAAATGTACAAGTGTTGGCATTCTCTTAAGAACAAAATTTTAAATTCATTTAACCTTCCTATTTGGGCTATTCAAAATAGTTTAAGAAAAGTTTCAGCAGATTTGCTTTACATATATTTTAATTATAACGGGTTTTAATGGGCGAGTAAAAATAAATATGAATTTAAAAAATGAAGAAAAAAAACGGGTTAAATTGTAAAAATATTGGTTAAAACAGGTAAAAACCGGCTTGAATGGGTCAAAATGGGTTAAATTTTTAAAATGGTTTAAAACAGGTAAAAATCATACAGGGATATTGCCCAGAGTAAAATAACGTTTTTACCCAAAATCCTGGGTAAAAACGGTTAAAACACGTAAAAATATTTTTACTCGTTTTACCCATTTTTACCCACTAAATCCGTTTTTACCAATTTTACCCATTTTTACCCATATTTGTATATTTTTAGCTATTCCACCCATTTTTAACCAGTTCTTCTTTGTTTTTACTCATTTTTTCCTATTTTTCTTTTTACCCATTTTTATCCACGGGCCATGTCTGGTAAAAACCCCACTTGAACGGGTCATGCAGAACCGAATTTAAAAGGGCAAGTGTAAGAAAAGGAAATTGGGTAAAAAAATATTTACCGTTTTAGTCCGTTTTCCCTCTTATGTACTTATTTCAACCTAATTTTAGGGTTAAATAGTTTAAACCTAAGTAATCCAGGGTAATATCCGTCCCTGGTTCACATTGCTTGCAGAAGTTTTTTAATTTTCTCCATTTAATTCATTTTGTCCAATCCGCTAAAACCCATTTGGACAGTGGACATTAAGCGAACACTGCTTATCTTATACTCTATTAGTCCCAATAATTTTTTCAAATCTCTTTCTTTTCTCAAATCCACTGTCAACGGGTCCATTAAGTAATCTAAAGGTTTCTCAAAAATCATTTTCTCTTCTGATTTCAGCCTACGGCCCATACCTTCCCTTCATCGCATTTTAAAGTTCGACATTTCATGTGATACAATATGATGTGATGTGAAGAATGAAGAAAAACAAAAACATGACAAAATGAAATGCAAGTCTTCTCTCTTTTACTAAAAAAGGAAATTATATTTTTTCTTGGGAGAAATTTATTGAAAGATGATCGGATAGGATACGATACATTTTCAATTGAAAATCATTACCATAATCGTAACCGTAATCACAATCATGATCGTTTTCGTGTCGAAGAAGAGTTTCTCTGATAGATTGAATATGCTTTAATAGAAATGTCAAAACCAAAACCACGAGAATAATGTGAATTACTAATTCAATTGGGTTTATGGGTGCGATATGAAAATAAGTTTAGTAAAATAATCTTGATTTGACTTGAGTGATGGAGCATAATAATAAGTATAAAAATTTATGTGCACACATTGTGTGCAATATGCATTTATAATGCAAGATCAATTGTACTTGGGTAACTCGAGCAATTCTCGTCAAACTTTGAGACAAACAAACATGCTTGTACATTCATTAATTTTTATGGGCACATGAACAATCTAGAAAACGGAAGAAGAGAAGATAATCATCTAAGAATAGTAAGTAACACTGACTCCTTGACTCTCAGAGGAAGAAAAAGAATAACGACGTCTGGTCTGGGTCTGACTTTGAGCGTTTTGAAGAGACATTTAACCAAACCAAATCTTTTTCCTGCAAGGCCAATTTCATTTTATATAGCTTTCAAAAAAAAACGGTTTGTGAAACGTTTCGGTTTTCCAGATTTAACGGAAAATTACCTTGATTTTATTTCTTACGAATCCGTAATTGTCATTGAAGTGGCGAAAGTTAATGAAAAAAAAAAGTTGCAGGGATGTAAGTGGGAAAAATGAGTTTCTGGAAATACCGGCAAATGCCAAAATATACCATTTTTATCATATTCGCTGGAAAAAAATGGAAGTATGAAAAAAAATATGTTGAGGGGCAGAATGAGACACTTCCTCTTCGAACCGTATATTTATCTATCAATTTCCAATTTTTGGACTTTTTCCATGCTCCCAAGAAAATAAACGATTTCGTACTGGAACTGGAAGTCAAACTTTTTATAAGTGAGGAAATGGAAAATACCGGTATTTCCCACAAACTCAATTTTCCAGATTGTTCTTCCATCCTTGAAGAAAAGGTGTCTGAAAGTTTTTGACTATTGATTTTGATCCCAATCCATCACAAGCATGAGCTATCATATCATAATCACATTAGCTCCATTCAAAACTATTCGTTTCATAACTTCATGCTCGATACCCATAGGTACACGACGAAGAGGACAACAAGAATAATACCCAAGTCGTGTAACATGCATTTTTGAGACTGACTTGACTTCAATGCACATCTACAAAATGACAGTTATGGTATGGTGGTAATGCACTTTAACTGCATTCCATCATCCAATCCAATCCACCTGAATCTTTTTTTTGTCTTGAATCATTTTTCATGACATCTTGTAAATCTTTTTTCAGGTACAAAAATATCTCCTTTTCTTGTTTGTCGATTCTACAAGATAAGTATGTGATTGTGGGTTTGTGAAAAGAGAAAACCGCAAAAAAACTGCACTGCACTGCACTCTGAAGTGAAGGAATGTGAAAAGACAAGACAACAGGTGCTTTACTCTTCGCTATTGCATTTGCAACTTGAAGAAAAAAATATTTCCCATGAAAAAAAAAAATCGTAATTGACTTGTGCAATTTGAAATTTGCAATGCACCTTAGAAGTACCAGAGATGGCAAAAAACCACTCATGTCGTGTTTGGTGGTCTCTTGTCTTCACAATTCTCATTAAATAAAACGCTTTGAGTTTAGAAAACATTTAATTTATTAATTGCGACTGCAACTGCAAATTTGAATTGCGATGGAAGAAAGAGGTTAAGGCTTGAAGGCATAGATGCCTGAAAATGAGGAGGTTTGAGTTTGAAGCTGTCAATGAAGACGAAGCTTAATGACTTTCGAAAAAAAAAATTGTTTGATTTTCGTTTGATGTGAAGGAGATGATAATGGAAAGAGAAAAAAAAGAAAATATTTTTATGATGTCAATGTTGTCGATGATAATGCTGAAGGTAGTGCAGTGGTTCAAGCAAATAATAAATTGTGGGAAAATATTGATCATTAGATGATCATCATGATTATGATTACTATCACGAGTATGAAGAGAAAAGAAGAAGAGGAATGACAACGATGAAACCACAGCCACATTGCGCATGTACATTTAATGTATTTAGCCTGACTGAGACTGAACTAGTGGGAAAAACCATTTCAGTATTTTCAATTCCTGGTTCAAATGATGCTTCCGTGCATTTTAAATCCGTTCTAGTTCATGTCGATTTTTTGCTAATTATAAGTTTAAGTTTATATTTTATTGCAGTCATAGCCCGTTGGTAAAATCGGGTAAAAACAAGTGAAAACTGGTAAAAATGGATTAAAAATCGATCAAATTTGGTATAACTGAGTAAAAACCGGTAAAAACTGGTAAAAATGCATTAAAATGCGCCAAAAACGAGTAAAACCGGTAAATATCTGTAAAAACCGGTAAAAATGCGTCAAAATATTTCCACCTCATTTTTACACATTTTACCCAATTTTTTGGATAAAACCATTATTTCCCCGAGTAATATCAAAATCGACGTCTGATTTAATGTCAGGTACTAATTTAATTTGATATCCGATCAGAGTTGAGATTTACAATGATTACCATCCATGAAATAAAATGAATCTATTTTGTGTTGAAATAACATCACAACAGATTTCCTATCACCTGCCGCTCAAGCATTTATGGATGGGTTTTCATGTATTAGATTTTTTTTTAAATTTTAGAATAAAATGTGATGATGGTTTTTTTATTCAGTTTGGATTACAATAATCAAAGCAAACCAAACATGAGATATCATTTCATTCTCTATTTCTTCTTATTGTCCAAAAGCCACATACCAAAACACAAAAAAGATGAAAACTGATTGTGTCTTTGAGTGAGAATTGAATTGAAAGAAGAAATGCTAATTGAGAATGAGTGACAGAAGGAGAACGGCAGAGAAAAAAGTACACAAAAGACTGAAAAAAGAACTTTTTTCCTACGGAATCTCTCCCAAAAAATTCCCCTTTGAATTAAAGTAAGTAGAATATAATAGAATTAGGATCGATGTCGATAACGGTTTAAAAATAGACATCAAAAGAGAATTTTCAATTCAATTCGTGAGTTTTTCCTAAAATTCAAAGGTAAAATTTTGTTGGAGGCGGAAGTGGAAGAGGAGAAGGAAATAAACGTATCATGTTTCAGCTTTAATCACAATTGCAATCATGACTTCGTTTTGGCTTTGACTTTCTTGTCGGCACTTTTTTTTCTCGCCATTTACAATTCAATTGGCATTGCAATGGCTTGAGCAGGAAATGAAATGTCAAGTCGACTTCATTCAATTCGGCTTGAATATTTTTTTTGCCTTTGGCGTATTTTTTTGGGAGATCAAAATAAAATTGGATTCGATTTTATTTTTAAAATGTGAAAATGACCTCATTGACAGTTATCATCTCTTAAAGTCTCAATATATTGGCGTCAAAAAAAATTCTAACGGATTTACATGTCGCCCAAGGAAATAAAAAGTTCTGCTTAATTTCATTGTAATCCAAGTCAGCAATTAAAAAAAAAACATTTTTGTTTTGCTTTCTTTGCTGCATTTCATCCACTCAAAATCATGATTCGAATAACGGATTTGCATGCATTTATATCATTTCTGTTTCATGACGGATTTGAAAGATTCTCGCAAAATACTTCATTTGATCACGGACAGATTGAGAAATCGACAATAATTAAAATCATCAGGTGCGTGCCAGGATGCGTCAGTTGCGCATTCCAGATTTCAGCAAAGAAAAAAATATTTGGATAAAATATTTACTAACGGATTTAAAAAGACGTTTTTCATGCTAACGGATTAATACACCTTATTCTCTTAATTGCGGCGAATAAAAAGGCATAGTTGCTTGCATAATCACTACATTTTTTTTATGCCGGGTAGGTTCCGTTCAGAGGAAACTGAAGTCAAATTAAATATTCCATCATATCAGATAAAACTGCTGAGTCGGAATAATGTCGAAGAGTTGGTTCAATCAATGAAAAACAAGTCAAGAGAGATCGTAAGAAGAATTAAATTGCATACGTATTTGTAATTGAAGGAATCCGCGTTTTTCAGAAATAAAATTAGCTGTCCCCAAAATTTTTTTTTCCAAACAATGACGGATTTTTTTTTTGCTTGCGGATAAAAATTAACAGATTCATCTCGCCTAAAAATGGAGGATGCCAATTTAAAATTGCAAAAAACAAAAAATTGTTTAAAAATTAAATCTGCCTTTCCGTCATTCAGACGTCACTTTTGGCTCTCCATTATAATCACAGAAGCCGGCGGCTGTTCGTAAGCTTGGAGTCAAAGTTGAATTGAAGTTGAGCCGGCATAAGATTTTTTTTACTATTCATTCATTTTACTCTTCAGACAAACAAATAGACAGACAGATTTAACCATTTTTATCGTCAATTCAATTTCGTCATCAGTTTTTTGCTCGTGCTGAGTGTGTGCTCATGACTTCATTCATTCTTCAAATTCAAAACATTCATAATCACAATCAGAACCAGAATGACTCAGATGGTCGGTAAAACAGAAAAAAGGAAGTGCACTTTTCAATGTCAATCAATGATTTACAATTTTATACAAAATTTACGAGTTTTTTTTCTAAATTGTTTGTTTATCTTTCTTTGTGTAATTGCCAATGCCAATACCAATTGCCATTTTGCTTTGCTTATCTGAACAGTTTGGTTTGGGTGCAATACATCGTCTTTGTTTATAACGGATTCTCATTATCATTGCAAGTTGCATGATTTATAGCGGTCTAGGCTGCTCGACTTAAATTTAAATTATGTTGAAATTTTCGGATGTTGTGAAGCGACATCGTCGCGAATAACGGACGCTAAAACTTGGACCAGCTACTCGACTATAACGACCGCCGTAAAAATAAGTATTTCCAACGGTCATATTCGTAACGATTTCTAGTCTTGAGACACAGACACCGGTATAGCTAGATTCAAGCTTTTTGAGTATTTTTTTAAAAGTTTTTTTGTTTCGTTTTTCTTCCCCAGACTAAACTATTTTTTTATGAATGGAAATCTATTGAAAAAGCAAAAAAACTGTTCTCAACTGTTTTTGCATCTGCTTAAAAATGTAGAAACTGCATCTGCTTTTATCTTTTTTTTTCAGGAGAAGTCAGAAATGAATGCGTTTCATATGTTTATTGTTTTAGAGGTTCGCTTAAGTCAACAATTAAATCGGGTTTTGTGTGATTCAATAATAGTAATAACGGCTAGGAGCCATCTGGAGTGGAATTTTGGGTGTATCACAATTTATTTTGCGCTTTTAATGAAGCAATTTTATTTTTAGAAAAAAATGCTGATGAAAATGTCTAAAAAATAATTGATGATGATGGTGATATAACGACGTTCGTAATGCCCAACCAATCGCTTTAATTAAATTGCTCGTATTCATTGTCATTCTGACGGACACGGACAGCGTAATGACATGACACGACATCGACAAGGAAATGCCTTTTATTTAATTAAAGAATGTCACTGCCTTCACTTTACAAAAAAAAAATATATCGGAATTATCGGATCAATAATTTTTCCCGTGCAATAATAACGGATTGCTCCACAAAACTGTTCAAAAAATAACTTTACACCGAGTGACTTCATCGTAATTCTATCCGAAATTCATTAGTACCGAATTTGTGGACGTGGACCTGTTTCATGAATTAAAACTAATTTTTTTCCTTGATACCAAATATGAGCATCAGAGTTCATAAAATCCAAGCTCAAATTCTAAATCACCAGTTTCATTTAATTTTCGCAGTAAACCAAAAATTAATTGGGAAAATCTTTTTGAACAAAAACCTGTTCAATTCTAAACTCAAAATTTAATGATGACACCTTTTTATCACTTCAAAAAATATTTCCACATATTTCTAAATTTTCCTCAATCAACTTTAATATTTTTTTTACCAATTTCCAATCAGTCAAACTTTAACTTTATTTCTCAATAACAATCGCAAATCGTAGTGATAACCTTCAAACTTAATCCACAAATTAAAATTCCATCACATCACATGAGTCACTATTCACAGCCCAATCCACAGATTAAATATCAAATCAAATTTCGCAATACTCTTCCGTGCAAAAAAATATCTGCAGTCTCCAGCCAGCTTAATTACAGTGTTGATGTCACTTAAATAATTCCAGAGAATTCTCTGTCCCACAAAAACACTTGAACACTCAAGTCATTTAAATTTTTGTATTACAACTTAGGCTATTATTTACGTAAAGGAATTTATATTTGCCCACTCCACACAACTCAATAAATTTTATAACTTTCCTGTTTACCAAGTAAATAAAATAAAAAATTACTTTAGTTTCAACTCTCACAATTTTTTTTAAATTTTGTTTTGCCGCAAAACTGCAGTTGAGATTTGAAGTATTTTGACTTAACACACACACAAATGCAAATAATAAAAACCCAAGTGGAGTGAGTGTGTGGTTTTTTTTCGTGTTCATTCACTCAATTTACTTTAGAGACTGAGTATTTTTTGAGTTGACTGAACATAACATCAACATTCAAAGTTATTGTATAAACGTATCGTAACTGAAACATTATTACAGACCATACCAATTCTGTTCTGTTTCAGAAGGAAAAAGTTTTTCTATCTGTACCTGTGTTAGTGTTGGTCGGGGTATGTATCGCAATGTATGTAATTTTAATGCATTTGAGAATGAGAAGAACCTATATCTTACATTTACGTTGATGGTAGTTGTGTGTTTTCTCTTTGGAAAAAAAGGGTTAAAACTGTAATACAAAATTGTAAATGGGAAGAAGAGTCTAGTCATGTCATAGTCCATAGCCATAGCGTGAGCACGGGTATGAGTATCATTATCATCATGACTTTGAACATGATGATCATGATCATAGCCCATATCATTGTACTCGTGTTCAGTTGAGTTCGTATCATCCTTCCTCATTTCCCTACTATTACTACGGCTATTGCATTTAATACGGCTGCATTTGCCACTACTACCGTTTACCTTTTTTCTTTCCTTCCTTTCTTACTACTACAGCTGCAAAAGAGAGAGAAAAGCTCGATGTACCGGACTCGGATGATTTTTTCTATTTGCTTTTTTTTGTAACGGATTTAATAAATAAAAATTTTTCGTCAAAATTGGGTTTTAAAAAATAAGTAAGAATTTTTATTTTGCGGTAACAAATAATAACGTATTTATTTATGTATTTTTGTGGAAATAATTTGTTAGCGCCGGCGTCCATAAAATAAATTGTAAATAAAATATTCATAGGAATTTGTATTGGTTTACCTATACGTTCTCTTAATGACATTAGACAGTTTTAAAGGAAAATGGTAACGTTTTGGCGCAAGATAGTTCAGATTTTTTTGTGCGTCCGGATGTTTTAAAGACATTGCGAATTCAATTTTAAACAGTGAATAACTTTTTGGTGGCATTTTTAGTAACGGATTTGATTTGGAACATGTCTGAATTGCTTTTGAAAGAATTTTTTTTTAAACTTCATTAACGGATTCATTGGAGTTGAGGATATTTATTTTCTGATTAACCTTGAATGAGAAAATTATTTTTTTATAGAAATGAAATCGAATTGGGAATGAAATTTTGTCCTTTAAAACGAAACTTTGACAAAGTAAAAAAAAATCAAGCACGTTCGTGTCCGAAGTCGTATCGTATGCATACGTATTTTATATTCAGTGTTGGAGTTGGACTTGAAATATTCATGAAAATTTTTAGGTAGCCCATGGCCCATCATGTATCAAGACAGAAAGGAAAATATATGCGATCGTGTTCGTGTTTGTGCATGAGAAAAGAGGAACAAAGACAAAACTTCTCAGTTTCATTTCATCTCATCCATCTCCCTAGCCGAAGCCAAGACAAACACGATCATTCATTCGATCGTCTCACTAAATAATCCATAAGTCCCAAAACTACAAAGTCTTTCAGAAGAGAAGAGCAGAGCAAAAGAGGTAGAATTACGGATGGATGGATTGGATGAAGAGATTCGTGAAAAAAAGGGTTAAAACTAAAAGCAAAACAGTTAGGATTTCAAGCCTTTAATGCATCAACACGAATTAAGGTAAGTGGAAACACGAACTTTTTTGGAGAACCAATTTTTCTTTCACCGATGAACCATCCAAAGCAGAGTTGTAATGCTGGGTTGGGTTTTAATGGACAAAATGCGGGTGGGGAATGAAGAAAAAGTGGCAGTTTCAGGTAGTCTTTTGTACGGAATGAATTTCGCGCAAAATCATGCGAAAATATCTTAAATCTCAGATTTACACAAAAAAAGGGAACAAAATTTTCGCGTCGAATTGAAAAAAACGGGAGTTTTGTCCGGTAAAAATTTGTACCGGAATAAATAACAAATTTGAAGTTCGTGTTCAAGTAGAATTATTAAATTGTGGCATTACAATGAATTCTGGCGTCTGATTTAAAATAAACAATTTAACTACGTTTCTAAAAACTAATTAATTTGTTTTTACCAATTTAACACAAATTACCGCCAAAACCCATCCGTGAAAACCCTGATTTTGGGGATCTTTTTTCAGAAATTTTTTGCAACCATTGCATAGCCTCGTGCTCTTGTCTTGTCTTTCTCCGCAAAAATCCCTTTTTTGCCATTTTCGGATTCGGATCCGCGATTATGGGATCAGGATCTTGATTCCTATAATAAAGCATTCTTTTTTTTTGTTTTTCGGTTCACTGCATTCCATTACTAGAACATTTTGCTAAAGTGAAATGCACAATAAAACAGTAATCGAAATAAATAGGTAATCACATCATCCATCCATCCTCATCATGTCAATGTCTACATTAAAAGGATGAGATTTTAAGGCGGTTGTTTTGTTTATTCTTACTGCACACCAATTTAGTAAGCACCTAAATTCAATTCATCTTGGGACATGACATGAGTGAACATCAAGCAAAGTTTTCTCGTGGCCAAATTATACGAGGCAATGTTAAGGAATTTACAATTACAATTTATATTACTAATATATCCCATTTGTGAAAGAGGAACAACAACGAGCAGAGGAATCTGTGTTACTCCGTAATTTCCTGAAACAGTCAAAATCATAAAATAACGCTTAATCCCACATTTACAAACGACCTATTTTGTAAAAAAAAAATTCGGAAATCGGGATTATTTAATTTTTTCACCCTTTTTGAATTCACTGATTGAAAATTTCTTCCAAAAATCATCCAAAATTTCCGCTTGTAAAATTCCAAAATACAGAGAAATTAATCTTTTCTCTGCTTTTCCAAAGTTGGTCCATTGAATTAAATTGAAAAAAAAAATCTGCGAAGATTTTGCAATTTTGCACTTTGCATGACACCACACTATTTATTCCATTCCACTTGAACAGTGGTACTGGCTTGGCTCGATTTGGCTCGCTTTTGGGTACGTACGTGATCGTCTTGGGTTTCATTTCGTTTCAGGAAAACGTGTGAATTCTCTCAAGAGAAAAAAAAAGAAGAAAAACATCTTTTCATTCCAATTCAACTTTATTCCAGTTCCAGTGGGGTATGGTATTCCAATGGAGACGAAGTACTTAAAATGAAGAGAAAATGAAATCTCTTTGTGAAGGGGAATGAATACTGAATTGCAACTGGCAATTTGGGATGGTGGATTATTTTTTTTCTTGGGAAATTGAATATCTCTTTGGGATCCATTGTCTCGTTACTTCTGCCAAGACGAAGACGAGATATATTTATGCATTGTTTTCCCAGAGATGGGAATATTTTTTGGCAAAACTCAAACTCGGGTAACCTGAGCCAATGCAAAATGCAAACGCCGACGATTTGATGTATTTCGCGATTCAGAATATTATTTTGGGGTTTTGTGATCGGATACCTTTTTCACTTGTGTTGTCTAATCATATTCGTGTCGTGTGTGAATACATTTTTTTACACCAGCGAAGTGTAAACTAAATAAATTGAAACTCAAGTGTGTTCTCGATTCTCAGCAAGATCATTTCTAGACAAAGCATCACTACCACACCGCATCGCACCAGAGGGGACCAGACAAGACGAGAAATATGTTTTTGCGAGAATGAGAGATGAGATGGGAATGAAGGAAGGAACGTGAATTGTGAATTTTTTAAGAGGAAAAATGAGAAATGTTTCGGTACTTTTTTTGCACAAGTCATTCAGATGCGGCAGAGTTTTCAAAAATTCAAGTGGGGAAATTGACTTTTGATGGACAAATGAGAGGTTCAGTCATCCGTTCTTGTTCCAGAAACTCGGATGTTTGAATCAGGGTTAAAATAATTTGTGGGTTTTGACATATATTGCTGGAATGGGTTTTAGTGAATTTTTATGGTACCTTAGGACAAAAATTTTGAAAAATTCGTTTTTCAAATAGATCATTTTTTCTGGGAAAATATCAGAAAGTGGGAAGTGGTTAAAGGCACAGACTAATATGAAAATACATTGTGACAAGAAGAAGGTGATGAATCTGTGTTTTAATCATTAATCCACGCAACAATCAAAATGACAAAGTACCTTTTAAGTCTGCGACACATACATGAACTGTAAGACATGAATACATAACTGTTTGAGTTAAACGATTCTTCTGGTATTTACCAGTATTTCCCTAAGATTTTATTTAGCCAGTGTCACATTTGTCCTGATGACATCTCTGAACGAAACTATTCCAAAGCCAAACTTTTGTGGAGGTATAAGAATCCTATCATCTTATTTCATGAATTAGTAAAGGAGTGAAAAAGGAATAAATAACTCAGCAAGGCAGACACAAGTAGGGAAGAAAGAAAGGGAGTCGAGCTAGAAGGAATGCAAAAACAAACGCCCTCGAAAACAAACGCCCTCAAAAAGTTTTTAGCAAACAACGAACGAAAAAGGAAGATTTTATGCCAAATGTACATAAGTGCTTATGAATTTGATGACTAATGGAGGTTCCGAGAACGGATAGCTTTAGATCCAAACAATAAGAATGTTTTGTAATGTAGGGTGATTTCCGGCTGAATTTTAGGGCATTGGGCTGACATTTTTTCTTAAATTTATGTGCTCTGAAGTCTCCAGCAATTTCAACCGTTTCAAGTATTTTTTTTTCAAAATATTCCGCAAAAACAAAATTTATTGAAATCATCATTAAAAGAAATTCGAGCATTTTAGATGACGTAGAGACAATTGGATCTAATTAAAACGTTCAATATTTTTGACCTGTTAGGTCAACAGAAAAGTTACAGTATAATCCGTAATCGTGTTAAGCACTCTCAAACCCGTGTTCTTCTGCGCCCGAAAAAACGGACCAATATTGAATCCATAAGAATTCATCGCACGTACTTGCCTCCGCTCAAATTTGCCCCGAAGCTTCCCCTTCCAGTAATCTATGCACTTTTGAGTATAAATTGATGGCATTGTAGCATGTTCACAGAAATACATGATAAGCCAGGAAATAAACCAGATTACAGTATTAATCAAATATATGAGAATTCTAAGTCTCGCATTATCAAAAAGCTTTATAGTCATGACATTATCCAAAACGCAGAATGAAATACCTACGCCAGTCATGCCGAGAATGAAGACAGCTGAAATTTGGTTGCTCTCAGTCATCAAAATTAGTAATGGTACATGAGCCCAACGAATCCTTTCAAATCTCTTCCAAACATTTTCGTTCGGATCCAGAAATTCTTGTGAAATTTTGCGTGTTTTTGGCCTATTTCCATTTTGAAAAGTTGTCATAAACGCCGGAAATTTTGTTTCGAGATATTTCAACGTCGGTTTTAGGAAAAACCATGCAAATTGCTCTAATTTTCCTGGCGTCTTAATTTTTTTTCGTTTCTCTTGGCTTGCAAGAAGAAGGAATTCAGTTCTCTCCTCATAAATTTGTGAACACGTCAAAATTATAAGCATGAATGAACCGCATGGAAATGTCTGGAAAAATCCTGCGCAGGCGTATAATGATCCCGCAATTAGCCGTTTAGTCCATTCCGGTAGTAATCCATTCAGAAGTTTATTAATCGGATCCAGAGGCCTAATCTGTAATTTACTTACTTACTTTCTTCTGGACTTACTTTCTGACTTTCCATTTGACAAGCTAATTGAAATCAAACAAACCAATCAAAACGATTTCTATTTTTTTTATTAAAAATCAATTAACCACTAAGAAATACTATTAGTGCGCAGCTGCATGCTGGAAGTGACTTTGCAGGTTTGGAGTTTGCCGGGGAAACACTTGCCGGATTTGGGTTTTTACCAAAATGACGTCTTCCTGACGAAAAGTACTTTTTAAATCAAATTTTTACCCAGATTGAATTTTTTAATTGCACTCTTGGTTAGTTAGTTTAGATGAGGTTTGGTGTGACCAAAAAACTGGTAGATGTTTTGGTAAAAGCCCTGGTTTATTTTGATACAATTTCTCAGGCGGCAATATTCGTTTTATTAAAATTTTCATGATTTCCATGATAACTTGATAAGTGTTTTTGCCTCTGGCTCAAAAATGAATTTAAGAAAAATTAGAAAAGACTTCAATATGGTCAATCGAAAAAAAGCTATTAGCCTATTGATTTAAATCACATTTAATTAAAATATAGGTAAGGTATTTTATTAATTGATTTTTCAAGATATTAAATAGTAATATTGCATCAAGCCTTCACCCAATACGTATCGTTTGTACGGCTGGGTCATGTTTTCTACGGTTGGGCTATGTTTAGCTTTCTACGATAAGGCTATTAATAATACTTGCAAGTTACTTGTTAGATTAATGATATTTTATCACTTACGAGGAATGTGCACGGTTGGTTTCTCTCAGATTTTCAAACTGACATTGCCATTTGATAGAGCATCAAAAATAGTGCTTATGGTGTGAAAATTAGCCTAACATGAGCCCTTTTAAT